>JABWIB010001723.1:30799-52657 GCA_016617825.1 Platyplectrum ornatum | reverse complement strand
CACTTTATAGGTCATTAGTTGGTACAGCATCACCTGGAAAGCTATGGAAGGCTGACACTGTCAAACAATGTAAATATAATTGGGGTAAATATAAGGATATCCTAAAAATTAACTTGAGTTAAAGGTCAATTAGGATCTCGGGTGTGGTTTCAACTTTTGCAGACTAGATGGGCCAAATAGTTGTCATATTCTATGTTTCTTTGTTTAAGAATTTAACCAAATTATAGACATTTTACTAAATGGTCCCATAATGTGATAAACCACAGAGAACGAGGCAAGGCAGCATTGCAACCAAGAGGTACTCAAGATTAATGATGTTGCTGAGGACTAACAAGGCCAGGGTCTAGAAGCATAAGCTGCTAGACTATTTCCGTTGCGATAGTATGAGAGTAAGTGTGGCAGGAGAGTGCACTCCCCTCACCCCCACTCCTGCCTAATGTCACAATAACAGATAAAAGAGAGAGATGGGTTGCTGATAAATTGTGTCAGTGCGTATGCATGAATCAGCATCAGGGACCAGACATCTGCAACACTCATGTGGCAGTCAGGTAAAATGAGCTGCATGAGTTACTTAGGGCAGGGGTTTAGTAGCTTTTTCTGTATGAGAAAGGGTATAGCAGGGCTATAGTAGCCTTTTCCGTATGAGAGAGGGCCCTATATGTTTATGAATCACACACTTTTAAAAAAACAAACTGGCAATTCTATGGGACAAATTAATGTGAACTTGGACCTGGTTCTGTGCAGTGGGGCGCCAATCACCTACTTCATGCATGTATCGCAGTGGCACCCCCCGTCCCATCGTGCTGGGCCAGTAGTGTACAATGGTCTCTCTGAGGAAGTCGCAACCTCATGCAGATGTGGTCGGGACCNACCTTGGGGTCCCTACTCACAGTTTTAGAACCGTGGACCTATATTATAATGAATGTTTCTGCATTGTGTACCCAGTTTGAATGGCCTTTGACATTTACTTTTCAAAAGTTCAGTGATTACAGTTATTGCCTACAAATTTCAGACATCAATTCACAACATATTATTATTATTTCAGTATGAATACTATTATAGTTATGTCTTCCCCCACATAGATGGCTTATTATCTAACAATCAGGCCTCCCTGGCAGTTTAAAAAGTTCTGTACAAGCAGCTGACTTTCATTTAACTAGTACCAGCCATGTTCTAGTCTTCCTTCCAGGACACCATCTGTTACTGTCTTCCAGTGACAAACACAAAAATGAGAATTTCCCCTGCAGGCAGAGCTCTGACGTTGACTTTCCAGTGAGTTAGGCCAGTGCTGTATGAATTTTGTTTGTCACTTCGCTGTCTGGGTACTAGGACAAATGTGCATTCTGAGTAGTATCGTGTTTCCCTATTGCACAAATTCCTCGGCCATGTGAANAGTTTACGGATACAAATGAGAACACAACAGATGGTTACATGAAGATGACAGTCGGAAGGGCCAGGTAACAAATGGTTAAGTGACAAGCGACTCGTAGGTGAGTCAGTTGTAGCCAAGAGGATGTCACTGTTNTGATAAAAATAGAGAAAAGGAGATAATGTGCTGTGGAAGGTAATCAAGAAGTGAATAAGACCTCTTAGTCAAAGTGTCAGATAGATGAATGTATTCTGTTAACCACCTCACCGCAATTACTATGCACAACTAAAAATAACCTTGAGTACTTGATACCGTGATACTGTGATGTGTGCTGCTCCGTTTCGGTTTATCTGTAAAACCTGTGAACAAATGAACTAAAATACTTTGTTTTTACATTAAACACAAATTCTAGCATATTAAAAAAAAGCCTAAAGTAAGGAAAGCTATTATGTATCTATAAACAGGATAGAGCAGCACACTAAGGTCTAAAGCAAAGCAACATAGAATCTAGTGTCTGTGTGGATTCACTATTTACCGTATTTTTCCTCAGGAGAAGAGACCCCGGCAGCCGATGCGGCCAGCAGTAGATCGCCATGTGCGGCAGCCCTGACCCACCAATGATCTGGTCTTATTTTACTTTCTAAAGGCCGCATATGCCTATCAGTAGATCGGCATGTGCGGTCCTGAACCACCAAGGGTGCGGCCGGCCCAGGCGCACCCTGGCACCCATGCCAGCCCGCCCCTGGGCAGATGAACCATGTGAGAAGGGCTGTAGTTGCTACCCCTTTGCTAAACCAGCACTCCAGAGTATTTACGTCCCTTTAATCTAGTACCGTATTTCCCCGATAATAAGACACTTATTATTTTTTTGGTCCAAAAAAACACCATAGGGCTTATTTTAATTAACATTGACAGAGATTTATATAAACAGTCCTGCTTTTTTCATCATGCCCCCCAGTCCTCCTTTTATACCCATCATGCCCCCAAGTCCCGAGGATTTCACTAGGGCTTATTTTCAGGGTAGGTCTTATTATCGGGGAAACATGGTATGTCTATAATAGATTTATTTCTAGAAACAAAGAGAACAATTAGCAATTAGTTTACAGAATGACATTTGGATTCTTGACACTACATAAAATTATAATACCTGAACCTTTCATTCCTATGCAGACCTGTTGAAACACTTCAAAAATCAACAAATATATAGTCTAATATTTAATCACGTGCATACATGTGAACAGTGCTTCCAAGACATGTTATAAAGCATTTGCTTTCATAATGGGCACCCTTTAATGTTAGTTTCTTCAAGNTTGCTGTTGTCGATTGTTGTGATGACTCCATGAAGAAATACACAAGGAAACATGCACCACATATTAATAAGACAGTAAAGATTGCTTCTAGAGCAAAACTGCTTTTTATGCTAAACCGCAAAAGAAGAATTGACAAGAGCAACGCTCTTAATGAAGATAAACTGTGCTCAGATTATGTGCAGGAGAAGTGAATGAAAGACAGCGGCAGCTGCTCTCATTGTGGGAGGCAGCTCAGCTCTTCCACTTGTCTGGTNAATTTGCAGCATGATGCGGGCTCAGCAAGAGTCACACAGGGAATTGGAGAGGAAGTTAGCAGCGCAAAATGACATTTTATGAAGTGGAAATCAGAAAGCCGCGTCAAGATAATGACACTGTGTTATTTATGTTTTCATTTTTAAGAAAATAATAATTTCTTCCACTTTTTTTTCCCCTGCTCGAAAATCCCATTAACAAGTATATATCCCTTTGCTATAAAACATAATCATGCAGCAATCAATTTAATGGGAAACATGGCGATAATAACAAGGCAATTCTTTCNTAGCACCATATTTGGTTCAGTCATTATGTTCATTCATCTTAAGCGACTGCGTAAATTCTATGCCTGTACAGTTCTGCACAACATAAAGGCACCTTATTAATATAAATGTGGCTTATCTGTTGTATACAAGAACTGGAGCTGTAGGGCATAGTGATGACAATATTTATCATCCACTTGACGTAAGTTAAGACATATTCATATATAAAGCATGATGGTAAAATGATTCAGTGCTACTGTGATACTAATAAGTAACCTTTGTTTAATAATGTATAATCTCTTACCCCAAAAAGCTTTTGCCACTATTTTCATTACCAAATTATGGCAATTGTGAACAGATGCCCAGATCCAAACGTAGTAACATCAGGGGACTAACGTTTCACAGATGTTACTATTGTCAAATCTAAGGCTGGCCATAAACTTTGCAATAAATTGTTCCAGTCGACCAGCTTTAGTCAAGAGTGGGCAAAACCATGTTGAATTGCAGGGGAGTTAATTTTTGTTAGTTACCCCCCCCCCATCCCCCAGCAATTCAACATGGTTTTATCCACTGTTGAGTAAAGCTGGTCATTGCAACAATTTATTGCATAGTGTATGGCCAGCTTAATTTATGGGGTGCCGGGCATGCGAGTGAGTGATTCACACAGATTTGCTTCCTTGCAGAGGTAGAACTATTTGTTATAATATTGCAGCCCCTTCACCATTCTATGCTGTAAGGGCATTTATGTCACACACCATGAAATCTCTGGCTGTAATCTAAGTTAAGCTGGGCATCCACTAACAATATTGTTCTAGTGGAATTCTGGAAAATCGCCCCATCTTCGCCACCATTCACTAGTACTATATAGTTCTAGTGGTGCCCAATTGCTGGTGGTGTGGAAGCCGTGGCAGAGGTGTCCAGCTGCTCCCCCGCAATCCTGGCACTTCCTCTCAGGCTGGAGAGGAAGTTCTATTATGAATGACAGGGCATGAGTGGGACACCTGAATGCATAAAGAACAACCTCTCATGTCGGGGAGAGGAAGCGTCTGGGGAGAAGCTGGACAATTTTATTTTTTATAACTTTACAGCAAATGAGATTGTTTATCATTTCGGAATTTGGTCTAAAAAACAATATTGTTCCCAGCATTTTATCGCCATTTTTTTATTAAGCTGCCCACACAAAAAAATAAATATATTAGGCCTATATTTACTAACCTGTGGGGATGGAAAAGTGTAAATATTGCACATAGCAACCAATCAGATTCAAGCTGAATGCAGAAATTGGTTGCTATGGGAAACATCTTCACTTTTCCATTTCCTAAGAGTGATTAAAGATAGAAGAATGACCTTTCTAAAGTTTCCTGTCTGCGGATGAATATATATATCGGAATGTCAGAGAGCTTCAGAAAAAGGTATTGGTCATGCTCTTCTCTCTTCTGCAGCTGACCACGCAAATAAAAACTGAAGATGGAGCTGTCACCTTTATTCATCCCTTCTGCACATAACAGGGGTTTTCCAGACATCCCCTGGAGGACTTGAGAGGACAGGTAATATTAGTAAATGCAAACAAAATCTAAGTCATGATCATCATTATTCCCTTTCTCTGGTGCATCTTTATAATTAGGAACCCTAATATGATATGAAGTTATTTGTGTCACTTAACATGTTAATGGAAATACTTCCTGCTTACAAATGTTACAATGCTTGTTTCAAATAAACTACTGCTACATTTAATTGAAATGTACAAGATTTGTAGTTTGAGATATTAAGTATTTGAAACTCTTGTCAATTCCACTCACGGGAAGGCATTTAGAGACAAGGGATGTAGATTAGCAATGATCTGTGATAAATCCTTGAGGGTATTCAACCGTTCTGTTCCCTGTGCGGCTGCACACTTCTTGGCGTTACAGTAACTTTAATGTGGCCCAGAGCAATGATCCAGTGGCACTTTTCTTATATATAAATGCCTCCTCCTGCTTTTCAGCTTTAATAGACTCTGTAGAAGCAGCACATTAGATGTTGGACAAACTGTGTTGTATTGTGACAAGCACAAATAAATTTTATTTTTGTGCATGCAAATATTGAACAATGTTAATTTTAATCTGTAATTTAGAATCAGAAAAATTTGACTAGGGAGTGATCAATCTATTTATTTCCTATAAGCTACTCCCCAATGGTTCCTTACAAGAACTAATATAAAAAAGTCATAATAAATTTATATGAAGAGGATCGTAATATAGATAGTTCTATAGATATATATCTATAGAACTATCTATATTAGGATCCTGCCCTGCTTTGTCAAAATCCTATGTCAGGGAATCCAATACACTGCACATTCCATCACCTCACTGCCAGTGATTTGTCAAGAACCTGACCTTGTGTGCTAACTTTTTGTCAAAGCCCCATGGGAACACCAAGTCCCAAATTACAATATGCCACCACACTCTGTATAACGGCCAACGTGAGCCTATCCACAATTAACACTTCACTCTGTGACCTTATTTCTATAGTAACTACAGCTATCAGAAATCATCACCCCTTTATCTATTCCCACAAGTTTTATAGTTTACAGGAGCCCAAGCAGTAAAAAAGCTTCTTCAAAGACTTAGGGTTCAGAGCATATATGAACAGGCTCAGTGGTCGAAGTAGAAATTTAGAAGTGGGGTATGGACATTTAGAAGTTCAGGTATGGACATTTAGAAGTGGTGGTATGGAAACACAAAATATAATAGTAGTCAATGGAGATTTTAAGTTTATCAATTAAATCAATTATATACCCTGTATATACCCCCACTTTGAGCCCTGAACAGGCTAATAAATCCACAGTTTATATTACAAAATGAGTACAATGCTTATACAGAAATATACTTTGTCCTTTCCCTCCCTCTTCCCTGGTAACCGTATTATGCTTGGTGTAATGGCTTTGGCCAATCCAGAGTAAGAATCGAATTTAGAGGAGGGCCTTTGTTAGCTAGTTTTGGTAAAATGCTTATTCATATATTTTACCATGAGTTAGTGGGTCACGCATGATAATTTATAACCATATCATTATGAACAATCTGATACCAAACATTTAGCGCCGGTACTCTTCTGGATGTAAACCAGGCTGGTACTGCATTATTCTCCTTTGCCAGAGAAGTACAGATTCCTAAGTCGCACATATGATGCATGTATGAGGGTCACATTTCTGGAAACTTAGAGATTTCTACAGCAATCAGAAATTATTATTTTACCCAAAATATGAATTCTTTTGTCCCTGACTCAAGGGCATACTGTGGAGATTGCAGATGGACTGGCTGTGGTGTGAAATGAATGTGAGCGGTGGAAAATTGACTGCAGGATGTCTTGATCAATGGGCTTCAACCATAAACCTGAGGAAGATCCTCTGGGGTGAGCCATATGTCCCCAGAAAACTGTCACTGCAGTTTTCCATATTTTAACCCTATGTAGATTTTAGAAAGACATCTAAAATAATGCTGTGACAGGCACACTCTACGCTCCAACTCCCATATATGTGCCTTATATGTCTAGTGGGAAATCTCTGGTTACATAACTTTTTTGTAATTCTTCACTCAATTAAAATCACATTTTTGATGCAGTTTTGGATGTCTGTCAATGTATTAACTTTATTCAATGAAAAAAAAAATTATCTTCTTTAGCTTAGTAAGTATCGTATATACTCGAGACTTAGTCGACCCGAATATAAGCCAAGGTGCCTAATTTCACCTAAAAAAACCTGGAATAACTTATTGACATCATCCAGGAATGTGCTGAAAAACTAGGCTTATACTAAAACTACAATATAAGCAAAAGATTGGGTTCTCATCCTCAAATCTACAACCATTCAAGCTGCAATGTGTCCCTAGTACTGTAATGTAATATATTTAAAAGTAATGTTTTTACTATGTAATAGCAAATTTCAAATGTGCCAGAATACAGGGACTGGTGCAAGTGAAACAATTATGTGAGAAAGGCTCATTGTTACTTAATGAATCCTCATATTCTTCATTATTTAAATACTTAGATAAGTTCTCCAGGACTCAATGCTAAATTAGTAGAAGAAATGAACTCCCTAAGGGGGTGCAATGGATTTGACAGAAGATTGCTGTACAAGTTATTCATTAAAAGTTAGTCATTAAAATTACATGTATTAGAAGTCTGGTAATTATCCCATTACTTTAAGCTGAATCTTTATCCTGGACTGCAGTTATTTTAGGGTCATGCATGTTTTGATATAATGTCAGTTACCTTATGTGATGTTGTAATTCTTGCTTTAGTGTATTTATTTTCAGTAACAGTTTGGCTTTTGTTTTAACTATTTTTAGTTAAAATAAAAATAAAGCCTATTTCCAAGCATGGTTAACATGAAGGTCAACCCCCCCCCCAACACACATAATAAACAATCAGGAGTAACATTTAGCTTCCATCTGAATATTATAAAAAAATTCTATGTAAAATATTTTTGCTTATGTTTAATAGTATAGTACCATGTACTAAAGGTAATGCTACAATCTGAGTATTTAACCTACCGCGGAATCCATCATTGAAGCCAACATTGTGAGTAAATATCCACACAGGGATTCGCTAATTAGTGCAATTATTAATTCATCAAGGTTTTTTCAACAATAGGTATGAAGGTAAAAAATATGTTTCTTGGAAAAACAGTATTACACAAATTGTATTTTTTTTTCCTTGGAGTGCACAAGTAAAAAACCCAAAACCCAAGGTTCCTGTAGACGACAGGCTAAAATAAACCACCTTGGTTTGCCCTAAGAATAATTACGTAATTATGCACAACTTCATGTTCCTTTATATTATGTTGTTCCTTCCGAACATAACAAAGGAATAAAGAATTGTAAAATTAATTGATTTCTCATAAAAATATAATGTAGAGCTTAACAGTGGCANTTTTTTTACATAATTGCTTCAAATATATAATACTTGATTATATAATGCGGAGACATCATTCTGGAAGAAATTCATCAACAAACCCAAAACTATGACATCTTGATGATCATGATGAAGAACTGTTTATGTATCTGGGTCTCTTGTCTGTAAAAAGTAAAGTTCCTGCTGTTTGGACTAAAACCAGCTAGATTCCCTCCTGTGTAATTAAAACGCATTCCAATTATAACGTGGCAGCAAATTCTTCTATTTCACTGAGATATGTTTTGTGTATACCACAGCTGCAGTAAAATTATTCTGTGATTAAAAACAAAGTAAAATTGCTATAACGATGATGCATCATAGTGTTAATCTACATGCATTTTAAAACAAGTAAAAATATGTAAATTTTACCATATATGCAGTTTAAAGTCATACAGAAATATTTATTGTATGATCAAAAGATGTATAAAAACCAAGTCAAATTGCTTGCTGGGCTGGTGTGAGCCCTAGGTAGAAGCAATAGATGTCATGAACAAAACAAAAGTTGGAGAACAGGTCCAGCTGTGATTACTCTATCTAACATTATTTTTGTATCACAGAACACAAACAAGAGAATAATGCATTGTTTATCTACTATATATATATATATATATATTTATTTATTTTAACACAGCACTGTTTGATGAGTTGATAGAGAAACGAAAACATAGAAACTAAATACTTAGAAACAGATTCATACTAAAAACTAAGGAATTGATTGGCTTAAATTATAAGTGGGCAAAACAGTATTAGGAGTGAGAGGTAATGTTTTTCCTTGCTTGCGAAGACTACCATTCATTTTACTTCCCCTGAAATTCAACATGGTTTTGCCCACTCGTAACTTTACGCTCATAAGTTACTTGGTTTTTAAGTCTGGATCTGGGCCTAAATTCACTAAGCGGAGAGTTTGTTGGAGAATTTGAAAGGTGGTGAAGTTGCCCATAGCAACCAATCAGATTCAAGCTCTCAGTTTCATTTTGCATACTGGAGAATGTGAGCTCGAATCTGATTGGTTGCTATGGGCAACTTCACCACCTTTCAAATTCTCCAGCAAACTCTCCGCTTATTGAATTTAGGCCCTGGTCCTTAGAGAGAGCTGATTGAATGATGACTAATGCCTTTATTTACAAAGTTCAAATCTCCTGAATGATCTCCCTTTTTCTTCCTCTCATAGCTATAGAAATACTATTACCAGCATTAGTAAAAAAAATAAAAAAAATCAATTTGGTCAGAAATCTGCAGGCCAGTGTGCTTAATAATCACTGGCTGACAGATTACTGATCACTATCATCAGTGTCAAGCATGCTTCTCACCCAGTCAGACGATGTGTCATGCTTTGCCTTTCGCATCAATTTGTGACTCTGATTCCTGGAGACTTGCATAAGTTTTAAATCCCGGCTCCAATCCAGTATGTATCCTGTTCACCTGTTCTGTTTACCTCTGAGTCACATGCCTCTGTAACACCTACAATCAGTTCCCTCTGCACAGCCAATCCTGGTCTGAGGCGCTCTATTTAAATCCTATCTGCTGGAGATACCATTGCCAGAACAACTTGATTCATAAGGAGCCTGGTTCCTGTACTATCATTTGCTCTAACTGATTGTTATTCCAGGGAGTTCTCTGCTGTAGTGTCAGTTCCTGCTTCTAGCCTNCTATGCTCCAGAGTAACCTGTCTGCACAGCTTCTCATTTAACTGTTGGCCTTCAGCCTTGCTTCTGTTACCTGTGAGACCACTCTGTCTGAGCTACCACTGTTGCCTGTGAGACCACTCTGCCTGAGATGCCAGTGTCACCTGTGAGACCACTCTATCTGAGCTTACGGTGTTACCTGTGCCTCTATTGTATCTAAGCCCTGGATTCAGCATCAGCCAAGCTAAGTCTGCCAAGTATTAACTTTGTCTGCATCTCTCTCTAGTTCAAATTCAGATTTGCCAAGTATTAACTCTTGTCAGAACTTGTCTGGTACAAGTTCAGTTCCTGCCAAGGATCTGCTCTTGCCTTCACCTCTCTGGTACAAGTCCAGTTACTGCCAAGCATCTGCTGTTGTGTGCACCATTCCGTTACCAGTTCAGTTCCTGCGAAGCAGCGGTGCATCTCAGCTCATTCTTCCAATACCCCAGGTTCCCGTGAGGGATGACAAGAAACCCAAAGCATAACACTGATTAATCTCTATGACTTGTATTCGTAATAACATTAGGTGTGCCTCCTGCACTTATGTGGGTGGCACCTCCTTCATATTTGGGGGCATGATTGGCCTCTATGATTAATATCCTGGTTCCTGGTTATACATCACTTCCTGATTAAGTTAATCATGTGACAACTACTATATAAACCCATAGTTGCCAACTCTTCATGAATATCAGCGAGACTCAGTGAGATGCGGGTGGTCTCCCAGACACACTAAAGTGTCTGACAATCTCCCTGATCCTGAATCAAATCAAGATAAAATAAAGATAAAAAGATGAAATAATTTCATTTCCAGACCCTCAAACATGACCCACACATTCACTTCTTTTTTTATGGCTGAGATGTACACCACACAAGACACTGTTGTTGATTCTTGCCATCTTGCCATTTGAGTTGCTATATGTCTTTCATGACTGTAACCTTTCTGTTTATGATGTTATACTCTACTACCACTGTTATTGTGTCATTTGTGCACATAAAAATGTTTTAAAAAAATTAAGATCTCAGGAACAGAGATGGTGGAATGGGTCATGTTGGATGGTCTGTATTTCTTTATAGATAAAGATGTCAGCGAATTTTCAATTCACAGTCTTCATAAAATATTTAATCACTGACAATTTCACAATCCGTAAATAATGATGCTGACATTTTTATTGAGAAATATATTTCCTGGTAGCAATAAAATCCTCATGGGTGGAGCTATTCACAAGGTACACCTATCTGGGGGAATTAGACAGAATTTGGTGCAGCATCTTGATGTTGGTATACAATCTCCCTGATTTTAATAAATAAAAAGTTGGCAACCATGTTTAAACCTACTTCTTACTCTTTCTTGTGTCAGATCAAGAATTATTCTACGCAAATTTTTTGCGTGCTTCTGACTCCATGGACCTTTGTGTCTCTTTGAAGTCTGGTTATTCTTGTACTTATCCTTGTTCTTCCTGCCACCTCCCATATTCCTGTTACTGTCAATCTTTGCATTTCTCAATTACTCCACTACTTGTTTTGTCCTTTGCCTGGCTGGTCGCGGTTACTGCTCAATTACCTTAGGGCTAGTCAAAAAGTTATGACCTGATTCTAGCCTGTAGTCAAGTCCATTACCACTATCTATGGCTCTGGTAATAATAATAATAATAAAAAACACATTTATTATATATTTAGTTGCTAGTAAAGTTTAATGCCAAATAAAAGACTTTCAAAAATGTTACTTTCTTAAAAAAGTAATAAAATTATTTTAATAATAGTCGCTTGTAGCAATTATTAAATTATATGAAATATCTATGTATTCTGTAACTCTCCAGTTTAATATTTCATGCCTTTACTGTATGCTCTCAAGGGATTTCATTTTGAATAACAGCTAATATTATATATAATCTCATTTATAAAATATCTAAAATCAGTACACTTTAATTGCACAACTTGGTTTTGCCTGTAGCAATCAAAAGGCGCTTGCTTCATAAACTGCTAACACAAATGCAAATTTCCGTTTCATTTGGATACTGCTTAATGAATCTGTTCGATGGAGGAAATTAGATGTACTTTATTCTTATTCTTTGCAAAACGCAGCCACCATAATTGATTGACCTTCAGCTCGAATGGATTGCAAGTATGGGAATCAGTGCAGATTTCTATGACAATAAAACTTTCTGAAAAAGTTTTGTGCTTTCCATAGGTAAACTTACTGTTTTGCAGTTCAAATATAAAATTTGCAAGTCATTAACTGATTTCATGCATTCAGTATTGGTAAGTAAATTAAGAATGTAAAGGCAAATAAATTAACAGATACAGTTAGAGTTAATGGCCTAAATTTACTAAGCAGGGAGATTGCAGGGGGATAAAAAAAAGGGGTGATGTTACCCATAGCAAACAATCAGATCCAAGCTCTCAGTTTCATTTTACATACTGGAGAATGTGATTGGTTGAAACAAAAACTTAATTCTAAACAATTTCATAACAGCTCATTGAAGTAGGATTATAATACTTTGGCCGTTTTAAAGCAGTTTTCATAGATTTAAAATATCAGCATGAATATCAGCTAATTACAGGATGAGTGGAATCTGGAAAAAACCCAACTAATCCCAATCACCTGGTAACAAAAAACCCCAACATATACTAAGAGAAAAAATTACCTTTAAGACACCTTCAACCAATGCTTTCATATATCATCCTGCTGTGTCTCTTTCCGACATTTTACATTAACCCCTTTACTTCAGTATGCAAAAATACAATACACTGTATGACTTAAATCTGTTAGCATTAGTGCCTGAATTCCTTTTATCTGAAAAATTGGCATCCAGTGGAGTAGTGTGGGCAGTGCAGGTGGTGCTACTGTTCAGGACACTGGCTGAAACCAAAGGACCCTACAGATCAATCCATTAATCCCAATGACCCAGTGTAGCTCATAAATGGGAGTTGCTGAGAGACAGGGTAAATGAAAAATAGGAGGGGTGTAGGGAGAAAGGTGAATTGGAAATGGGGTCATAGGAAATGAGATGTGTAATGGGACAGAGGGAGGCGTGTAATGGAGAGAAGGGCAAGCAGAGTGATGTGTAATTAAAGGAGGGCAGAGTGGGAGATATGTAATAGAAAGGGTTCAGGGTGAGAGATGTGTAATGAAAGACAGGAAATTTGTAAATGGGGAAGTAAGATAGTGGAAGAATAGTGGAGTGAGGGTAAAGAAAGGGAGAGCTTTAATGGAGGAGAGGGAGGGTGATGTGAAATAGGAGGGGGTCACCAATGGAGCCCAATGCAGTTGTGAAAGGAAGATGTGCAAGGAGGGTATTCCAGGAGGGAGATCACATTTTTAATGGAGGCTCTATTCACTCATCATTCTATAGACAGACTTTCAATGCAGTAAGAATCAATGTAAAAGAAAAACACAAAAACCCACAAAATAGTCATGTAGGTAAAAATAATACTACCTTTCAGTCAATATTTAGCAGGGAACATGATAACCCCTTTAGAATTGGATTTGTTAAAATTTGAACCTTCTCCATTATTTGTAAACAAAGATTCACTCAATATAATTTTGAAACTCAATTTGAAACTAATTTTGAAAAAAAACATTTTATTGATGTGTAGTGTTTTTAGCTTTTAGCTTATCTGTGCCTTTTCAACCCAATTGATTTTTTTTCAGCATCACTGGGAAATGTAGGAAATCATCTAGGAAGAGATAAGGAAACTTAACAAAGAAACCCTTTTATTCTGTTGCTCAAAAAGAACATAGGGCCAGATTTAGACTTCCATTTGATGAAATCAGATCACCAAGCACAATATTTGGATACACCTACAAGACCAGGGCCTAAATTCACTTTGCTGGGGATTTGAAAAGTGGGGATTTTGCCCATGGCAACCAATCAGATTCGACCTCTCAGCTTCAATTTACATACTGGAGAATGTGAGCTTGAATCTGATTCATTTGTGGCCATCTTCTCCAAAAAGGATCAATTATGGGCTGTCAACGTATGGGCTTTATTACTAGCTTCATGTATGTTCATGGTGAATTTTGGAGAAACATTTCTGAAACATAGCTTAAAAAGAAAATGATACTATTTCAATATTCAGTCACACAGACACATATTATTTATTTTAAGCTTTCATTAGACTAATAAATAACCGTACTATTGGCACTATCTATAGACATCATAAACCTGGGTATATATGTGCTGACTGACTTTCCAAGGGTTTGTACAAGACAATAGCTGAATTACATGGGTAAGGATGATACTTAAAAGTAGCACTGGATTTGACTTGCATTCCTATTAATGCCTATTCCTCTTTTTTGTGTGACTTCAATTTTTTTTCGATGCTTTGAAATGCTAATATCTATAGTAATTGTGCACTTGATAAATCATTTTAGTGACCTATATTTTCCCACTGTTATGAGAAATCCTGGATTGCAAGTTAAATAGAGAGATTATCATCCTAGTCACATTTTTCTTTTAAGAGAATTCATTTTGACACTCTACGAAACCAACCTTCATTATTTTAATGATATTCTTTAACATATTATGTAAACATATGTTATGTAACTGATAGTGTAAGAAAACACTGCTCATGTACACTCAAGGCAATTTTCTTTTTAATGCTGGATCAGTAAAATTATGCTAATAAACGTTTCTAGAGCAAGAACCGTGACTTCAGGGAAAACAAACAAATTTATTATTTTGTCGGTGTCATTGTCCATTTAAACTGTGCCACTGAGCAGACACAGACTTGTTCTTCCTCAGTCACACTTATTTTACAGCCAACAAATGAGTATTCAGTAATAATACTGCTGACAACAGACCAGATCGAATTCATATAACACGCATTTACATGCCGTTTCTCACAATAAATACTTCTCTATGAAAGCCATTCTATTTACATTTCAGGGAAGGGAATTGGCCTTGATTCCTTGAATGGGAATAATAAAAGAAACCTGTTTAAAGAAGATAAAAAGTAAAGGATAACAAAGTCAAAGGCTCATGTGAAATATACATAGAGCACTTCAAAAGCCCTTTTTTCTTTTATCCAATTTAGGGGAATATCAAGACAATTAGTTTTACACATATAGCTTCTAAAATCTGAAATAGTCTGTGGGTAAATTCTGTGCTTGGAAATCAAGTCACGCAGGCCGCCTTCATTAAGTACGAGTAGAATAAGCACAGCATTAACTGACTAATGCGAGGCACAATGCCAAATGCAGTCTAATCAGACTGGATTCCAATTTTTAGAATAGATGAACCAGTGACTTTATGTTGCCCTCATCAAGGAATACTGATATTGTCATCAGGGCTCAGTTACTCCGCACTTCCTATATTACATTCTAAGCTATCTATTTTGTTTCCTAAATCAGCAAAAGGTTTTCATGTTCAATTCCACATTTACTTCCTTGTTAAAGACTAATTATTGCCTTGCCTTCTGCAAGAAATAGTCGAGATAGTCAGGTCTAGTATCTGCTGCGTTCAAGCGGGCTGGATAATTTGTGGGAATTCAATTAACATAAGTGCAGATGTGCAAGGACGTAAGTGGGTGTGAGTGAGAAGACGATTTCAATTAATCCATCACCCGTTACTTGTTCAAACTGTGTTAAATGCCGTATTCAGGCATGCATATATTTACAGGTCCGCTTTCTAGAAACAGTTATCTGAATCCAGGGCCCCCTCTGCTTGTTGCCATTTTTTAATCTATTCTATTTTATAGTTTCAATATTCATAGCATTGTGCTAGATCAGATAATGAAGGAAATGTGCTTTAAACTGAGCTTAATTGGGAGGGTGAATGAATGCGGGTAAAGTTTTGCCTTACTCCAGAATTAAATCTCATACCTTTACTGCAAATTTTATAGCCATATGTCCCCCCTGTGTAGTGTGATCGACTTATGAACTTCCCATCTGAAGTGTTGTTACAAAGAAGAATACAACATAGGAAAGAGAAGAAAAAATAACATGACTTGATTACTCCAATGCTAAAATGAAATCCTTGCTAAGAAAAATTATTACAGTAGTAAAGAGGTAATAAGAAATGTTTTCACATTACTTTTCACATTTCTTTATTACTACTCCACTTGCTGATAACTATGTATTAAGAGAGAAAGGAAAACTATAAGCAGGAGATGGAGTAGCCATTCACTTGAGGTGGATCTCCACAAGTGGATCCCTTAATGTACGAAACATAGTTCTGGGGGGACCTAACACTCCATCCACCTAAATCATGATAGGTTATACCCCGTTCACAGTACCTCAAATTAACTGTCTTTTTTGATGAATAAGCAGGCTGCAGTGAAAAAGCCAGCTTCTAAACTCGTGTGTGAACGGTCCATTTACAAAAAGCCGGCTACTGAATTTTTCAGTCAGTGTGAACATTAAAAAGCTGGCTTTCCTTTCCCATTGTGTTTGTGCAGCGCTGATTGGCTCACACAGTCAGCTATTTCCAGCACAACACTGCCTGTCTCTCATTCCTCCCCCTCCCCTCATGTAAACAAACAATCACAGCCAATTACAGAACATTTTCTGAGTAATGATGTGTACTGGTAGCAAAAAGCAGGGTTCAATGTGAACAGTGCAGATATTGCTTTTTTTTTTTTTTTTTTACAAAAAAAAAAATGGCTTTTCAGCTAATCTGAACGGTCCTTTTTTCACAGCCCCTCCAATTTCCCCAGCTCTACACCCTGGCTCCTAAGCCAGCTTTTTGAAGGCTGGTAATGTAAACGGGGTATAAGTGAGAAAATATTTAAATTAAGGTATTGGGGAGTGGTAAGCAGAACATTGTACAGCCAGCTGTTGCATGGGCCGCTGATCCACATGAATAAGCTAAGGCAGCAGTGTTACTATACCCCTGCAATCCTGCATGACAGAGGGGAGTGACATTTCACTCCCTCTCCCGCACTACCCGTACGGACACACGAGGGTCAGGATTCAGTCCGTTTTTATATTAAAACTGTTTTAGAAACATAATCCACTAGGGAAAAATAGCCAAATCTCCATGTTTCTGTTAAAAACAAAAAGTACAGCTGTGCATCTAATACACCGGTGGACAGAGAATTCTGCAATCACCCTTCCACCTATATGTTTCAATTTGGACAAATAAATGTTTTCGATTTGCAAATAATATGGTTTGAAAAAGTATTTTACTGCATGATTTCTAGCCTAAACAGTTACAAGGAGTTCTTGTGTATCATATGATTGCATGTTTTAAACTTTCTAATTTTAGCAATCAAATTATGTCTCCGTCTCTGCTGGCTTCCTGTATAGTGTGTATGTATAAATCATCATGCCTGTCAACTAAAGGTCAGGCAGTAAATCTTTTTTTTTTAAATTGTATGGTTAGTAAAGTCTTTAGTGTGTACCCAAGACCCAGCATAACTCCAGCCCAATGGACTCAATGATATTTAACAATACCGGAGAATCTAGATTCTACTGACCAACCATGTTGTTACAAATATCTCTGTTTTCTTCTTACTAGGGTTAGTACCACAATGCCCTCCAATGTTACTGGCCTTTTGCACCCCTCATATATAATCTGTTGCCAGTGTGGAATTGGTGACATTCTGTAATTGGCTTACTGCAACATCAATCTTGAACTGTGCCTATCCTAGGTTCATTGCCGGCAACCATACTTCGAAGAAGAAGATCTTGAGATGCAGAGGAGTCTCCCCTGTACCATCAGATAAGTCACGCCCTGTACTGACGGGTATGTTTTTTCCAGCCTAATCCTAATCCTCACCTTAACCCCACCTTCCGTAACAAACACATTAATCTTCCCTTTCCTGCAGCTTATCCCTAACACAGAGATGTAACTACAAGGGTTCAAAGGGTTTGGCAAGCTGTCAGAGATTGACAGCCTAAAAAGCACTCTACACTTCATTTATGAGTGCCGAACACTTTATAAATATATTGTGTTGGCATCATATGTGTCCTCCAGGTCTGCAGTGCTTAAGATGACACCATGGTATTTGGTCGCACACTCTAACTCATTCTCTTGATAAGCAGCGAAGCAGAGCTAATCACAAAGAGGAAGCTATGCCATGCTGCGATTAGAGCAATACAAGTCTGAATTGTCAAATCAGATACTGCAGGCGAAAGACACCTTTTTAATCACCAGCCCACCTTCACCATTCAACTAATAAACAGCGGCCCCATGGCCCAGATGCCGTCCTTTGGAAAACTGCTTAAAGAAACCTGATAAATTAGGCAGTCTGGAGGGTTTCATATCATTAATATTTATAGGGCATTACACAGAATCTGCAGTGCCATACAAGTAGGAATAGAGCAGGGCTCGAAGTGGGGATTGTAAGGTGGCGGAATGGCGCTAAGCCACACCCCTTACATAAGCCCCGTCCTCACTGGACGCGAGTTTACTTAAACTAAAGTTCCCCCCCTACAGTGCTGACGGGCGGAGCTTAGAAAAAGGGGCATGGCTTATGCCATACTGGCATATACTGGCCCACTGCGAGCACTGGAATAGAGTACAAAACAGAACAATGGGGTCGATTCAATGCCCCTTCGCGCAAAGTTTTCTGCCTTACGCTATTTGCGTAAGGCAGGAAAACTCGCGTTTTTTCATTCGGGGCTCATTGAGCCGCGTATAAAAAGACGCGAGTATTCAGTCCCGTAATAGACGGTAAAAGGAGCACTTCACGTTTTTTCTCGTCTTCACGCGGGATTGAATCGGCCCCATTGTGAGTAGAGTGCAAAATGGAGACCAACACATAAGAACAGTGCACTTCCATTATCAGCTTTAGGCACTGACCAGAATTAATTGTAGAATGTCTAGACATCTACAGATGGGGGTGAAGAAGGGGGAAGAGAGGAAGAAAGAGACAATAGACTTAAAATGTATCTAGGGTACTTAGAGAACTAGCACCAACTCTGGGTAGAAGGAGATAAAAGGAGTTAACATGCTAAGTCGCATGGGTGGACAGTACAGAAGACATTGGGATGAAAAGGGAGAGATTAGAAACAATAGGTGGAGAATGGGCAAGTCAATGTGAAGAAGTGGGTTTTAAAGAAGCATTTGAGGCTTGGAGGGTGTTAATAGCCTAATTGGTAGAGGTAGGTCATTTCAGTGTAAGGGGGCAGAATGGGAGGAGTAAGAATGCTTGAGTGAGAGGTAGTAATGATGTGGGGCGGAAGCCACTAGCAGAACAGAGGGGACGATAGGGAGTGGAAGCTGGTTCAACCATATGTTCTCATTTGAAAAGTGTGTCATTTGCTGTGGAGGAAACTTTAGAAGAATTTTCTAGATTCACCCATTACTTTCTAGTGAGTCAAAACATCACAGATGTGAAGGCAAAAGAAGAGAGAGAGCAGAAAAAGAAGAGATTTGGACTCTTGGCAAGTCCTGGTGGGCCAGACTACACTGAGTATATTAATTCCAGTTATAACGACAGTGGAATGCATTATGACAATAATTCATGCGATTATTAGTGATAGTGATGATGGGCCTGATAGTGACAAATCTGGTGGTCTATTGTACATATAATATGACATGGATAAATTAAGATGAGAATTTTTTGACAAATAACAAAGCAAAGATAATAATACATGGATGGAGAACAGTTTGTGATACTCAGGAGATCCAACTAGGATTAAAGCAGAAATAAAGCTGTCCTGGGAAGTACGATTGATAAAATCCTTAGTTAAACCTAAGAATCAAGTCTTTGTTATTTAAATAATGTTTGCTGGAAATACAGTAAAAACAGCTCTCCTTCTTTCAGATAATACCTTCATGAAACAACAGCGTGTGTGACTTGCATCTGATTAAACATATCCTCCGGGCAGCCGCGTTATTTCCTTACTCTCTGTCGATTTTAGCTTCACAAAACAAACATGCATGGGATGTTATGTGACGCATTGTTTGCTCTGCATCTGGTTGTGTCAGCTCTCATTGCGCTCACTTCTGCAAATGAAATCCTATGTGACCTGACACAGCGCTGTACATGCGTCACCTTGCAGCTTTGCTGTATAGTTTCATTTTATTGAACATGGCAGTACCTGACTAGAATGCAGGATTGGTTGTACGGTACACAAAAACATGATCGCTAGGACTTCTTAGCATGCTAACCATTTGTTCCGAGACTGCTTAGCTGTGATAAAAGATGTTTTTCTTTGAGCGGCGTTGAAGCTAGTTTATAGCTCGCAGATACCAGGAATTATTCTAACCAGAATCTTCTGTTTGCATTAGGATCTCAATCCTTCTAGATATAATTATATATTTCCATATATAATTAGTAGCCTACAGTATGTGAGTGAGTGCAATTAGATATAGCTGCTAAATAAATTACATGGGGAAGCTGCCAGTCTGGTATTATTTGAAAAACAAATCATGTGGTCCACTTATAAACCTGGTGGCTCACAGCACTGATGCCCCCTGCCCTATGGCCAAGTCCGAAACTGCTGAAAGGTAGGTATGAGTCTATTTACAAATTTATCTGACTGCATTAGTTCACATTTACTGATGAGTAGGCACTAACACAGGTCAATAACATAATTATAGTATAAGCAAATCATATGGAGATAGGCTTTAGTACCAATAACTTTTTTTTTTTTGGTGCAGTTTATTCAGAAAGTTAACTCTTTCCACTCCAGGGACCAAATCCATGATTCTATGCGCAAACACAGAGGGCTATTACGCACTAATGACTCACTCATGATTTACTCAAGAGTGGGCAAAACCATGTTGAATTGCAGGGGAGTTAAATTTCATTAATTGCAAACAGTATTAGAGTTGAGAGATGTTGTTTCCTAACCTAAGTCTAATAACATTGTTATTATTTAGCAAAATGCAAAAATAAAGTATTCTCTCTGCATACAAGCACTAACATTCATTTTACCTCCCCTGCAATTCAACATAGTTTTGCCCACACGCTCATAAATTCAATAGTATATATTCTTGATCTGGTCCTAAGAGATGGATCGGTCCCAGGTCACTAAAGTCTTAACTGTGAAGTATCACTAGGCTGCTTAAGTCATATTTATACAATTCTAAAATAGATGAAGGATGTTACCTGTAGAATCGCAACTAGATTGACGTATGACAGGCTATTTAAGCATACATAATGCGTAAGTATTCTGCTCTAATCTAAAACCATATCTGTATTGGTAATATGGTAAACAGGTGCCAATCCAGATTTATTTTAGAATAAAATCTTTAGCTATGACTCAGAGATGATTATCTGTCTTAGTTAAGATATTATTATTATTATTTAATAAGCTGCTATGTCTTTGTAAAACCACTGAAATATTTGTATAACCGGAACAGGGATGTCATTTTTATTAGTATTCTGCTGTCTTGTAAGTCAGTGTATGTATTATAAAGCATCCTCTAGCAGTGCCTGGAAACAAATACATTTGTTAGTTTAGATTGGGAGTGATTTTTTTGTTTCGAAGGGAAATGGTATAAGAAGCACTTTTGCTAGCAAGAAACGAGGATGTAAATTGGGCTATTATGCAGGGCTGCATAGTGAGAATGGGCCCATAGGAATTAGTTAGCAAACCTCCTTTAAAAGAAAGTTACTAAATATGGAACCTACTGGCAAAATAACAATTTACCAACCTGCGCTCTTTGCTCCTGGTATCATCTCACCTCGCCATGCTATGTACTTTACAGAAAGAATATTCTATACTCACATTACATCTGATTATAATTAGGCAGAGACCAAAAGTCTCCACTGCAGTTTAATACCCCTTTTCCACTGACAAAGAAACCCAGGTTTATGCACATAGACCCAGGTTTATTTTGGTGGAAATGGGTCCCAAGAAATTAAACCCGGGTAAAGTGACCCAGGTTCCTACCAGTGACTAATGCAGGAATTTTAGTAGGTAACAATACATTCAGTGGAAATGGTGTCAACCCAGGTTCACCTTACAAAACCAGGTCTGAACCTGGGTTCTTGGTGGAAAAAGTGTTATTACACCTCTTTTCCACCAAGCAGACTTGCAACTAGCATGGCCTTCCCACACACACACACACACATATATATATATATATATATTTAATTGTGGTCAATGAAGATTACTGGTCTAAATACGCACACTCTCATTTTAGTAATCCATTTGCAAATGTAAATTG
>JABWIB010001722.1:59740-71141 GCA_016617825.1 Platyplectrum ornatum | reverse complement strand
TCTATTTCTATTGGCAACACTAAAATAATCCCTAATCCTGTTTGGGATCTCATACAAGACACTTTAAGAACTCTTATTCTTGCCGTGTTTAATTTGCGCATTAGTTAATGACTTGCATACATTTTTACCTCCAACTTTTACATCTATTAAGCCCAATCCAGGGGCAAACGCAGGATTTTGGAAGGGGGCATTCCAAATATTTATATTAACACAGTATATACGGGGCTTTTATTCTTTTATTTTGGTATTTTGTGCGTATATATATATATATATATATATATATATATAATAAGTGGCAAATGCAGTTTTTATAGTGTAATCTCCAGACCATTAATACGCCTGCATATATTACAATATGTGATATACCCTTACCCCCTTTACACTTAATATGTACTTTATATGGTGCACCATTCCCAGCCCCATGATATTGGGGTCTGGAGTAGACACACTATATAAAGTACATATTGGATATATTCGTTTAATGTGAAGGAACATACATTTAATACTTGTAAAATGCCATCTCAGACATCTAATTTACTTTATACAGTGTGCCAGCTCNTAATACTTAATATAACCCGCATATAATACAGCCACATTAAAGGGGGTTTCTCGGCAACTAGAAACCCCCCCTGCGTTTTCTTCTGCAATCTAACTTTCAGCTCATCACAGTCATTACAATACTGATAGAAAATGTCATACAACTAGTGTAACATTTTCATGAACACTGTGTCACTCCCTATATGATGTCAAGTGTGGTGTTCTGCATGTATATTGAATGTAAAAAAAACAACACTAACTTGTAAGAATAATGTATGCTGATAAATAATAATACAAGCTGGAAATAGTTTTGAATAATGACTGTACTTTGTTTTTGCAGAATCTAATTAAATCTGTGGACACTGGTGAGACTAATTTGGAAGGAGCAGTGGGTAAGTGCATCTCGGGGCAACCCACAACATGAAAGCATTACTAGAACAAAGCTTAATTGAGTCACCAAGAGTCCTACTACACAACAATGGCTTTTTTTTGTGACCAGGTCAACCTGCATCAGATGAACTAATCAGGACAGCTCTATCAGCGTTTGAAGCTGTAACACAGCATCCCGTCTTGTTGACACTTCACCACTCCCCAGTAAGTCCTGGCAGCACTTAAAACAATATTTTCCTACTAGTTGGAACAATTCCCATAGGCCTTCCAAGCAATCACTAGCTTTTAGGGTCATGTGTAAAACTATTTTATCTGTGAAGAATGTTATACTGGCAGTCACAATTCTATACCACATTGGTATAATTTTATCATGTTAATACATCATCTCATATGAAGATAAGCCAAAATCATTAACATTAAAATAACATGAAAAAGTATTTCTCATGCATAATTGTAAATAATGTTGAATGGATTCTGGAGGTACAACTTGAAANATACCTCACTTCTAACATTGTTAGAAATATTACTTTCCTCATCCAACATTATATTCCCCATATAAGCCAAGAACAATTAATCACACAGTTTTAGAAAACGTCTTAAATTATTATGTTGATGTATGTTTTTTTTTTTTTTTGCATTAAACTATTAAACTGTGGACTAACAATATGTGGTAGCAGTTGTTATTGTCCTGTAGAAATTGGAAAGTGTTATCAGCATTCTTTGTGGCAGATTTATTTTCCCACAATGATGAGTATACTCATGAAGAGCACTTGTTTCCCATTATGGTAGTTGGACATTACATTTACTTATTTGGTAATGGCAAACAAAAATTGAGAATTTGTGTCTTTCACCATGATCTAGATAGTTTTGTGACCTGGTTCTCTGAAGATGTTGTCATGTGATATACTTTATTCCATCCATTATTNCAGAGAGAACCTTGGTTTGTACCAAGTGGATTATTAAAATTCTCTCTCGTCTAAGGTGATACCTACCTTGAATAAAGGTTGGGTAAATTATTAATGTATATTCCCTTTTGACTACTTTGAACTTTTGAACATTCATCTGTAATTCAGTTCAGTTCTGTGGATGCTTGGGAGTTCACTGTGAATAACAAGACACTGTTCTACATAGAGTAGAAAGCAGTGGGTTATTATCTGTAGTTAGATGTGTAATAAAGCAACCAACGTCTTCTGGTTTTCTCTAAAACTATTCCTGCTTCCAATTTGGATNACTTTTTGTTATTTTAAAGGACTGTCCTTTTACATTGCAAATTTATAGTAAAAATCATCCGCTGATGGCAGGTATGTATGTATGTTGTGAGGTATGCTAAAAGACAACATTTTGTAAGGGCTATGGGCCCGGATCCAGAAACAAAATCAGCATTCGATTCATACTTTTCTACCCTAATAGTTCATTCCCTCCCTATGGTAGGGAGACAATTGCTTCCATAAGAAGCGGAATCCGCTGCCAGGACCCTACCTTAAATCTTCTGCACCACTTTTGCTTAAATGAAANGCAATGGGGAGATCTGGATTGTATTTATGGGCTGACGCCAGCCCCTACTGTGCAATTTAAATGCCTCCCCTTCCCCCTGTGCATCAGGGCAAGGGTGAGAGACACCAGGTGAGATGGCTACACTGGAATGAAGGGCCAAGTGAGCTAACACATTATGGGTGGGGTGGACTGACAGGAAACAGTATAGACAGTAGGGGTGGAGGGGAAGGTAAGGAAGTGATGTAAATAAAGTACAGTGGGGGTTATATGCGGAGAAGAGGTAGGCTAGCCGGAACCTGGTGCTTTTTGAGAGAGTTTAAGACCAGTAGGGAAGAAGAGAGCCTNGCTAAAANGGGGAGGTCATTCCAGTGCAGTTGTTCAGCATGGAAGAAGACCNGGACACAAGTGTGTGATGTGGCGATCAATTGGGAGGCTAGACATTGGTGGTTAGCTGAACCGAGGGTGATGGATTGTTTGTGGAGATGANAGGTAAGGTGCATTGGTGGAAGAGTTGATCTTAAAGGTTATAGTAAGGAGTTTAAAGAGAGCTCTGTAGTGTAAAGGAAGCCAGTGGAGGGTTTGGAGGGCTGAGGTAGAATATTGAAGATGAGTCTGAAAGCAGCGTTCAGTTAAAGGGGGCAAAACAGGTAAGTGAGAGATCAATGAGGAGAAGTTTTCTTTAGGCAAAGCATTTGGTAGTATCTGTGGAAAGGAAGGGTTTGAAGGGTTCTGTATGTGACAATTAGCTTTAACATTAAGCTTTAATTATACCTTCTCTTTGTTTACTGGTGGAGCCTTTTTTAATCGCATGAATTATTATTAGTCCACAAGGATTGAGTAATAAAACAGCTGTGAAGCAACAATACATTTCTTTATGGCCACTTACATCAAGATACTTTACTGTGCTACAGAACTTGATGTAGTCAGTCAGTTCACAACAAAAATATGTAAATAGTTTCTTACACTGTTCAGTTTAATTCTGGTACATTTTTGTGGCTTGTAAAAAAGATTCCAATTCTATTTAAAAATGACTGGTATCTCTTAAATAATTTTGCCTCTTTAAAGTAGTAAGTTGTAATGTTATGATCAATACAAAAAATGTTATAAGGAAATTTTTCTTCCTAACCAGAAGCTGTTATTTGTGCCTGGCCCTGAAGGCCTAGATAATCTTAAGAGGAAATCAATTATTAGTATATCCTGTGAGAGTTTGACCTGGCTGTCTGTATTCTTCTGAGTAATTCAAGTCAAAGTTTTCCTACCTGAATTCCTAAAACATATTGATTTATTGGACTATGAAGTTTACTATTATTAAGTAGTTTTTACATTTTACTACAATGTTTAGTAATATTCAGTAAACAATTTAATGAAACAGTTTAGTATTATTCAGTAAACAGAATTAAAACATTGAAAATTGAAAGAAAGTTGAAAATACTGGGTTTGTAAAATTTTGGTTTTAAATAGGAAATATGGTTGTAGGTCCTATCTTTTTCTTGGATACCATGTTTTTCAATGAAAATGATCATTTTCATGTACCAAATCACAGGTTTGAAAATAATAATAAGAATACCTTACTTTTGCTTCTTGACAACATGAACTAAGAACTACCATCTCTCATCTCTAGTACTGTTGCCACAGATGTAAATTGCCTCCATGCCCAGCTGTAACTTTCCACCTGTTTCCTCTTATTTACAAACTGGGAGAAAGTAAACATGGAGATGTTGTCCATAGCATTCTAAATAGATCCCCCATAGTAGCGATCANGGTCGAAGGCAGTGATTTACATTCATACAATATATTTACTGCTCTTAAACTGTGGAAGTCAATACCAGCTTGCATTGAATCACTGCCTTCAGCCTAGTTCCCAGAGGATTTGCAGACACTCGCATATATTTCTAATAATTTCAGATAGACCTTTTGGGTCCCCCTTATGTGCTAGAGAAAGTTGTCTGNAGACACTGAGAGTAGAGATTTTGTTATGATCATTTTAAAGTGACCTGGCTTAGCTGGTTGGAGCTACCTGATTACCAATCCATCTGTTAAGTACAATTAATCTTACATGACTAGTACCACGTTCACACAACCTGGGAATTTCAGTGTTTTTTTACCCGGGTAGTTTGCTGTGGCTCTGAAATCCCAAGTTTAGTAACCCCGTTCACACTGCTCTACCAAGAATTTCACCTGGGTTAACACCATTCACACTGAACCAGGGTTGTTGTTGAGGTGAAAGATGTGATTCATCATCTTAGGAGCTGTAAACATTTAAAAGAAAAAATAATAAAAAATGAAAAAAAATGAATAAAAACTAAAAAATAGAAAAAATAAATAATAAATAAATGATAAAATAAAGACATTATTTTATTAGCGTGAAACACATTCAGCCCATAGGTTGACATTGTTGGTACTAAAAGATGCTGTATTTCCCGAACCACAACACTGATTAAACCCTTAACATCTTTAAATTGAATTTGAATTTTGTCTGACCTTGTGTGTGTGATTTAGTAACACTTTTGTTCTAAATAAATAAATAAATAAATAAAATAGATTCTATATTGATATTAACATAAAGTACACATTCTTATTTTATTTGCTTATGGTGTTTTCTTAAGTAGAAACATATCCTTTTATTGAAATAATACTTTTTAGAAATTCATGGTTTGCCCTATTTGCCCTCAACATAAACAAGATTTAATGTGTGCTTTATGTAGTATAAATATTTAATATTGTTATTTCAGATTCATATAAAATATACAGGATTTTCNAAGAAAATGTTCAGCAATGTACATACTGCAGTAACTACAAATCCATGTGACAGGCTAGAGAACTGAAGTACAGAGCTCTGTTAATTACACATTCAGTTAATCGTATTTATACAACATTATGCAGAAAAAAAGCCACTTAGTGTCTTAATTAATATATAAATGATATTGTTTCCACATAGAATAGTCATATTTGCCTTGTTATATACTATAATGCAAAGCATATCTTTGTCAGATATTTACACAATCCCTTGTGCCATATGATAAAGCATTTTTTTATTTCCACATGCACTCCCCTAGCACTTCTCTCACATCTACAGAAGGTGGTTTAAACCCTACTTTAAATTCTCTCCCCATTTCTATGCAGAAGCGTGTTATATAAAATGAGATCCGTAAAAGGGCTTATGCCAGCCCATAATGTAAAATTTGGATACGTCTGCCTGCCATGTCTAAATACTTATGCAGGGAGGGAAGTCACAAATGACAGATAGTTGTGCACATGGAAACCAGAATCCTTCAACCAGTGTTCCAATGTGTAGTTCCCCGTGCAAACACATCCAATTTACAACACAACGTGTAGTAATTGCTCAGAATACCTTTGCAAACATGAAATGCATGTCTAGATCAGAGGTTCCGAACCTTTCTGAGCCTATAGCCCCCGGGGTGACTTATTTTTGTCGCCCTCTATGAGCAACGAATTTCTTTTTTTAATTTTTTTTTTAATTGCCTATCTAAGTATGGTGCTTGTTACAACTAACTACATTTTTCAAAGCATAGGTTCTGTGATGGAACAAAAATAAAGCTATTTTATTGGTCAGTGGTAAGGAGGCCTGCTTTTTGTCCTGCTTTCATTCACGGAAATGATGGGAGATATAGGTCAATAGATGGCACAAAAAGTCTATATGATAACTGACATATATTGTAATGTAACCCTCACCCCATTGAGATTACAAATCATTAAGTGCACGCTGCTTTATTGGGTTACATCTCCAGACCTCCTTATAAACTCACATGTAATACACTCTTCTGGCTCTTCGGGCTGTCTCTGTGCTGAACAACGCGGAACAGCTCTAGATTCATGTAGGAAACATGTTGCAAATAAAGTGTAAACAACAAAAATTAAAAAAAGAAAAAAAAAACACAATGAAGTTGCCATCATGCCAGCATGTAAGTAATAAACACATGTAGCACAGAGAGCGATTTGTATAATCAGTGCTCCAAAATCTTCACGTATATACAAAGTCTGCCTAAAATGGCCCCCAAAGTAATATTTACTCTTCATCACCCCCCATGCAACTTAATTCACCCACTGGTGGATAATAATACCCACATTGGGAATGACTGGTGTAGATTAAATCTGTAGAGTTTGGAAAGAACAGAGCATGTTATGGTTTGATCAGAGGTAGTCAATCTGTCATAATTTTTCAGTTTCACCTTTTGTTGGGTAAAGTTTTACTGATATTTCTTATTTTATGTATTTGCCATTTCACAGGTATAAATCAGCAAAGAAATAAAGTAGGAAAGAAATCATAGGGAAGCATCTGGCCTCATAGTAAATCACAGAATCTCCATCTTAATTACAGACTTTCAAACCCCTTAGTTTGTGGCTTAACTGACTTCTATTTCTGCTCATTCAGTAACTCAATCCAGACCATTTTATGCTCTGTTTTAGGTTGTGGACACTATCCTCCCACCTTTAGTCTCCCTGGTGTGTAGCCAGAATGGTAAGCTAGGCCACATCAAGTAGATTTCTGTGCAAGTTCTACATTCTGTTTCAATTACTTTGTTGCATGGTAACATTCTTGGCTCTGTGTTTTCAAGTGGAATGGAGGCTGTTCAGCTTGCGGCTACTTGCAGAGACCACATCACTGCTTGTAAACCATGAAGCTATGGCGGAGGGGAGAGAGAAAGTCCTTCAATCAAATAGCTCATTCCTGTCTTTGGTTAAAAAGACATTACTTCCACAGTAAGTCCTACAACAGGTTCCAGTTCTATAACTGAATTAGAAACTTCTTTTATTAAAATGTTCATGATTCTCTTATTACCAGATGATTGTATGTCTTCTAATCAATACTATGCATGGTGTTACATAGTNTTTAAAGCTGCATCTGAGAAGTACAGAAAATAATGACAGGTGTATTGTTTCTTTTTGCAATGTTGTTAGCTTGTTTCTGCCTTTATAGTGAGGGGGAAGAGACCTCTTATACAGATCATAAAAACATATTGCTAGTGAAATTGTTTAATGACATTGATTTGCTTCTTTTGTGACAATTGGAGCGTCACAAAAGAGAGATTGGGTGGATGTCATAGAAAGATATATGAATTGTGGACATTTTTCACATACTGAGTGGAAGATTCCGCTAATGCTCATATATATGCTGCTGACCTCTATAATGGATCAGGATCCACAAGGTTGAAAGTCTTTTCGGGGGCATGGGTTTATGCATACTGTGTGTTCACATGATGGGAAGGGGGGGGGATTAATGTAAATTGGCACAAGAAGAATTCCACATCTGACATTGGAAACTACGCTTCCACTGCGCCTGGTGCACCAGTCTTACTGGCTTTTTAAATGTATATGGTACCCTGCTACTTTGCAGTGTTGACATCGTCTGGGGATCCCATGTCCTGTCCTACTACCCACCAGGGAGAACCTCGTGCGGAGCTAAAACCCGGGCTAGTAGATGAACAACCTGATATCTCTGGCACTTCAGTGGTAAAGTGTGGACGGTTATCCAGCCACTTAGGCCCAAGACCAAAAACAACTAATAGAACTGTTATGAAAAGATCTGAGTGTTCAAATATTTTGTTTGAGAGTTAAATATTTTTTTTGTTTGTGTTCATTCCAAATAATAATTAGAAATTTGTAATGTATGTTGTGTACAACCAAATTGTAGAGTATTTCCCCATGTAAGTGATTATACTTTATTCTAGGGTAAATCCAGGTGGGGGTGGGGTCATATCGGGGTAACTTCATCATGCCTTCCTAGGTTTGCAATCCAGGGAACCCCATACCACCAGGGGTGTCACACAATATAAATAGATTAGTTTGGGGCACCTTAAATATGTCATAATTTCATTAGGTTAGAACTGAAAGTATAGTTAAAGAAGGACATATATGTAAATACAAAACCGTAAAAATAAGTAAATTACTCTGCAGTGTATGTATTTCACCACAAGTAATATAAACAGGATAATAATGTTGGAATTAATAACATAAACGTATTGGTTATTTTAATAGTGCTATTGCAGTTATGCCATATGTAATAACACAAATATAATAACACTGACGTTTACAGTAAATCATTAAAAATTTACTTAGTGTAACATCTGTAGGGGTGTCGGAAGTAATTGTGTACATATTAACATATGTACTTGCACCATATTGAAGTTTGCCATTAAATATAAATTTCATCAGTTGGCGTTGACTGACACTTCTGAAAATGCTCCAAATAGATTTCAGTTATTGTGAATGGACACTCCCAGAGGCCAGCACTACTTATGGTTTACTTTATGTGAATGATTCAATATATAATTCATGTGTGTGCATTGTTAGAAAGTGTTCTCACTGCTTAAGGATACTGTATGCTTTAATTGAAAAATGATTTATTATTCAGTATCTCTGTCGGCCAATTATCATGATTGTCAAACGTATTTATTTGTCCTGTCCAAAGAGCACCGCATCCTTATGGCACTCAGCCATAATCCCATTGTCTTGTGCTATGAGACATCAGTCACACTGAAGATCTCCCACTCTTAGGCTGGGCACAGTCACACGAGCGATTTACCCGTGGAATTGTCCAGTTATCTGCCCCACACACTAGAGCGATAATTCTGAATGTGAAGAGAAGTCCTGGTCTGATTGGCAGACATCCTGCCCCAACTAGAAAGTCATGTGCTGCCCCAACTAGAAAGTCATGTGCTTATTGACAGGATGCCTGTCAATAAGTGCAGGACTTTCTAGTTATTCTTTCTAGTGTGTGGCCATCTTAAGGAGTAAACATCCACTCCCAGTGACAGTAATTGACAGATCAGGGTTTTAAGAATACTTTTAAGTTGGATCCTCTCCTTTCTCAATGTATGTCACAGCCTTGGAGGACACCTATGCTGTTTTTATGATTTTTTTGCTGAAATCAGGGCTAAATTGTTTAAAAAAAAAACCATTTTATTGTAGACTGTTTGTTGCAAAATATATCTCATTGCAGGTTGAAAATAAAATTCATGCAGACTGTTTGTTGTTCAGCTAAACCCAAATAGAAAGCAGTCACATTAATAATGTAATAAATCACTAAAGAAAGAGACAGTGTGTCTCCTAATTAACTATATCAAGCATAAATCATAACACCAGACCTCAATGATCTCAGTTGCAGACAGTCTCACACAAATAAATCAGTCATGCTGATAACAGTTGCCGTTTCTCATATTATTCTCATGTCCTTCCTGGAAACAGCTTTTTCTTACAGGGTAAATTCAGATCCATAATGTCATTAGAGATCGTTACACTTTAAATAAAACAGCCTTCCATTACCTATCAGATTTTAAAGCCGTGTTTAGACTATACCATTTAAATAGTATAGTGTGTTTTACAGAATTCACAAATCGATTTGTTTATTAATGAGCTGGGGTGATGATTGCCAGTGTGGCCTGGGGTTTGACCCATGGGGTGGTGCACTCTTCACAGTTTCTCCCATAATCTCAATTTGTTTTTTGTTTTTTTACCAACTATCAGACAGTTATTAAGTGTGCCACAAGCTTCAGGTTTCAACAGCATACACATTGCAAATGTGACATTAGACATATGATGCTGGAAACTAAATAATGCAGTAAAAAATATCTGAATATAATGTTGTTGATAAATCTGTTCATTCATTATGCATCTAATTTGTATCTAATGGTAATGACTGTATATAACCTGTTCCATTCATCCACGAAAGATAGGAAGGGTGTCTCCTTGCCACTTAAGCTGGGCACACACTAGAGCGATTATTTTCCCATGGGGAAACGCCCTACTCTGGGCCAAAGTAAGACAACTGCAGTGACCAGTAGATGACCTGCTATCCAGCCTGTAAATTGAATGCTATAATGCTATTAATTACTAATAATAAAATAAATTGTTACTAATAATAGTAGTATTTATAAGCTAATAAACATGTGAATTTTTCCTTTGTCTCTGTAAATGTTGTACAGTTTGCATCAGTATTCAGAAGTTCAACTAAAATATTTACTAATCTCCATATTATGAGAGCAGTGTTTTAATAAATAGTTCTTGCTTCTGAAGGCTATAGAAATTGCTTTTGCTGTGAATTACTGTAACTCGCTGCTTGTTTACCCATGCATAACAGAGCCCATATATTTGTTCTTTTTATAAATATCTGCAATATGTGCTTTGTGTCTCACTTCAATATTTTCTTTTTACTTTAAATACTTTTCTCCCTAGTCCCTGACCTCACAGGAGAATAAAAGTAAAATTAGCAAATAAAATGTGAAAAGGCTGGCAAATTGATTGTTTTAAAATAAAAAAAAAAATGACGTTGAAAATGTTGCTGCTTTTGGTGTACTTTAATATTAACTAGATATGACGGCAAAGAAAAAAGATTTTTTCACAAGGAGCTTTGAGTGTATGTCACTGTTGATGGAACTGCGTATACACTATTATTGAGTAGTTAATAAGCCACATAGTTAAAATATAAATGTTATTGTCATCAAAGATGCAAATATAAAGCTTATAGAACAACTGCCGACAGAAATAAAGACATAGCTGAAAGCTGAGAAGGATTGGCCTCTGTTACATAACGATTACTAAATAGAAAAATATTTTCTAGGATCAAATGCAAATATCCACATATGTATTATTATATGTATACACATATTAATATATTTCACTATCTTAGGTATGACCGAATCCTTATGGAACTTGACCCTGTGCCTGTGTACGCTTTAAAACTGCTGGTTCCTTTGACTGAATACAGCCCACCTTTTATAAGGTAAGTTTCGTTTTTAATAAGTATTTACAGTCAAGTAAATGAATAAGCCTAGATTTACCAGCTGGAAACAGCAGGAAATAAAAAGTGGGGATGTTGTCTATAGTAATTATTCTTACTCTTACTTTCCTATTAGATATACTGTAAGAGAATCTGATGTAGAAACTGATTGGTTGCTATCTCTACACTTCTGTCATAAGCTTAGTCGCAGTAGCAGTGTAAGGTCTCTGCACTTCTGTCATA
>JABWIB010001722.1:32922-52852 GCA_016617825.1 Platyplectrum ornatum | reverse complement strand
TGATGTCGGGTCGGCTTATACTCGAGTATATACGGGTAAGTAATAATGATATTAAAATTAATGATAATAATATAGCTTGGTCAGCTTGACCATTTATAAAATGAATAATACATCTCTAAAAGGTTAATGCTATGGGGTATATTTACTAAGCAGGGAGATTGCAGTAAAATTCGAATTTGGGGAAGTTGCCCATGGCAACCAATCAGATTTGAGTTCACATTCTCCAGAGTGTAAAATGAAACCTAGAGCTCAAATCTGATTGGTTGCCATGGGCAACTTCCCCAAATTCGAATTTCACTGCAATCTCCCTGCTTAGTAAATATACCCCTATGTGTCAATACAAACCTTAATCCTGTATGAGATGTCACCATAGTGCCATACTGAGAAGAGTGTGGGTATCCTCTTCTGGGCCTCTGTCTGATGTTTTCTGAACTGCTTACTTTGGGTCAGAACTGGCAGCAGGATGCTGGGTTTAACTCAGGACCACCAGGGAATGGTTTGGAGTTGGTCACAGGATACATAAGGTCCAGTACTTGAAAGCAGTAATATTTTATTGGTTCCAAAGATCTGTCAAGACTTGTACACTGTTTGTATGCACTAGTCATCATGCAGAGGTTCACATGGAATACTTCATGCAATACAAAATACAGCTCTTTTTCTACTACTTCTTCCATGTGTTTGCCATCCGGATGTCACATTTCCTCCAAACTTGATTTGGCCTTAACTCAGGGAAATGTATAATGTTTTCTTACTGTGCCTTCAGGACAAACTTGCATTTAGTCACATTACAAGGCTTAATTAGAATAGGCTTTCTTTTTTCAAATTATTGTCTACTAAAATCACCTAATTCCCTAGAAATACCCAAATACAAAAAGCAGGACATTTGCAATGATGTACAGTGGAGCACTGCACCACCAATTTACATAAACGAATACAATAAATTTTGTGCCGTGATCTGGCCAGACCTTACAAATCAGTATTGATGTATAACTATTTTGCTCTGCATCTGACAATTTTTTTTTACACTACCCCAGCAAGTTACCGTCAAGAATGCCAATATATATTTAAAAATCGCACACGTTTTAAAAAGGACCATAACTATATAGCCTCATTAGGTTAATTAAGGGGTTAAAAGGGGCTGAATGGTCCCCTTTAACCCTTTGGATATTGCATTATTTGTGCATCATGACAACTGGCAATCCTGTGTGACAAATAAATGTAAAGATGCAAATGGTTTAGTGCAGCAGTCTAGGTGTCTGTGGGCCACCATATCTTTAGAAATGATGTAATTCTTATGTGTCACGAGTAATGTTTGTAAGTTTATAGTAAATACCCTGTATAAATAGTTGCTGCCAAAATAAGTAAAACAACATTGACTTTACAAACAGCTTCCTCAGTTATTAGAATACAATATAATTATTTTACAGTACTGATTAAATTACCATTTTGATATTGAAAACCGCCATATACTAAAGTAACTTTGTTGGGTATTTTGTGAAGGTTCCTGCTTTTGAGTCTTTACCATCCTCATGCATAATCTAAATTTGGAAAAGAAAGAGGGTGCTGCCAGATCAGGGGCATTGGAGCAGGCCTGTTGGTACATGCATACATATACATGCATAGAATGATCAGTTTTATTTGCATGGTTGACAGCCGCACTGTGCAGATCCTAGATGGTGAGATGGAGAGACCTGAACAAAGGTGGTATATATATATATATATATATATATATATATATATATATATATATAGCACTTCTGAAACACTTGACAGAGCTATAGGTGTAATGGTGTTAAATGTTTTTAATATAGAACATAGCATTGTTACATGACCATTAGTCTACTTGTAAAACTTGTTGTTCCTGTATATATTCCCATTGCTTCAGTTGATGTCATGAGTCCAGCGAGTGTCCTGGAATTTTGGACACTTTACCATGAGCTCACTGCTATACTTCTTTAAAATTTGTCATTTAGTCAATAAACCCGTTACAGTCACATGGGGCATTTTATACAACTTCCATTGAAGTTGTGAATCTGCACCCCTAATATACTATAAGGCATCCCCTGCCTAAATTAGGAAACCTTTCTAGTATTCTGTGAAGACTGAAGGAAACATATTAATTCTATTAACTAAAGTTGAATATAGATTTGGAAATATATAACTTTAATCTGTAATAATTTCAATTTGGACTGAGACACAAAAAATACGATTTATGTGCGCTGTAAAATTTTTGTTTGCTGAAGAAAGCCCTTCAAGGTAGCTGAATCCAAATTATTGCATATATAAAACGTCCTATAAAAAAAGATGGATTTTACTACTAAAGTTTCAAGTTGATGATTAGTATCTCTGATCTTTTCTGCTCTTTAAGGCATCATTTATAAACTGTATTTCAATGCATATTTAATACTGGAATTCATGCCATTATGCACTAATATATGTGTTTTCGGGAATGGGGCTGTGATTTATTGTGTTTTTTGCAAACATTTATTGCACCTACAAGGCAAAGCACACACTGTTCAACTCCGTTCAGTAATAAGTTTCTACTTTTTTCCCCATTAGAAATAGTATGCTTAAAGATAAATACAAGCAGACTGGGAAACAAGTGGGGTCAGGATACCACAGCCAACAATTCTACTGACTCGAAAGAAAAATCTTATTTTGTTAATTTGTTATCAATCATTCTAAAGTGCTGAACACTCTATATAATGCTCAGAATGATCTGCTTATAATTGAATGATTGAGGTATTTCAGAAAGCCAACAAAATAGTCCAGAGAGTCTTCCGACTGATAATAGTATTGATCAGTTTACATGCGAACCATGCGAATGACACTATACTGACACTATACTGATCTTACGGAGAGTAAGTATTGGCAGTGTATGCCTGGCTACCAGGCCTGTAGGGGACTTGGGAAAGCTTTAGAAATTCACTATATCATATGTTTATTGAATGTATTGATTGTGTATTATGAATTAGAAAGAAGCAGCAAGGAGTGCTGTGTATATCATAAAGCTTACCTGTTGCTTGTATTTGTGGCTCTGAGTTTTATATACTGCGTCCTATCAGTCAGTCATCTTAAAACTAGTTTTCACAGTGTCATCCAGCACAAGGATGAAGGTAAATCCTACTTTACTACTGAGCAAGGATTGTTTGTGTATAAATGGACAAAGCAAAGGATGCAATGAATGTGTTTTGTAAAACACAGCATGAAGAACAATACTTTGTGGAAAAGAATTTATTTTTAGGGAATAGTCTCTGTACATATTAAATGCAGCATGCATGGCAAAAAGTGAAATATACCTATATTTTATGAGAAAAGAAAAAAAAGTAATGACGGAAGTCACCAGATCCCTTAGGGCTGTATTTAGACCTTCACCTACTATGGTAGTGCATGTCTTCCCACAAGACACTATGGACTGGATTCAGAATTCTGTGTTCATGGATCTGCTATTCTCTGATTGATTTGGCTCCATAATTTAAGCTCGCTGGTTCCGGACATCCGTGCAATCAGATTGACAACCACTTCTCTTTCAACAATGCTGTCTGGATTGCTGACCAGTATATAGGCACAACTGTTGTACACATCTTTCATACCAACCCTGGCAGAAGTATTCTTATTCCAAAGTTATTTGTGCATGTGCAGAATGCAATAAGATCTAAATAACCAGGAAACCAAGAGGGATATGATTGGGACACTGAATTCAGTCCCATGAGTCTATTTGACCTAAAACTCCAAGCCCTCCATATTCACATCAATGACTCAAAAAGTCTTTTTACTACCATAAACTGTGGAAATGTAGTTGCTTACTGTCTGCACTATACGCAGAGTGATTTATCCCCACAAATGATCTAAGGTAGGGATCTAGGAGAGCTGGACGGCTGCCTTTTGTGACAGGGAAGTTCTTTGCCATACGGGCGCCTGGCAACATCGATCCGCTCCATAGATATTAAAGTAAGCTTGACCCAAGCATACAAAATCTTCAGTTCAGTACAGTACAGTAACAATGTACTTTTTGCTTATGTTTTTTAGTTAGTTTTAGTTGTTCACAATAAGAAATGGTAATAGTATTCAAATATTCTGATAATGAGTATGCTATATACACTATCCTATTTAAGGTTTGCATATAAATAAGAAATATAATATAGTAACTTTTAATTGCAGTTTATAAGAAAAAAAGGTTCAATTTACATTTTATTTGTGATTGTGTTACTGTCACAAGTTTGGTTTTCATCAAGGTTTGTAAACAAACAAACAAACAAAAAATGGTACCAAATCATCATGAACACAGCACAGATTAACATATAAAACTCAGCTATATTCCTATTTTTTTTTTTTTTAGATCTCCAGTAATTTATGATTTAATTACTGTACCTTCTCCCAAACACACCAATATTCCTGTATGTTTCTACTTTATTTCTTTATCTCAGTACAAACTTTGAGTTTCTCCAAATGCCTCAAACTCTACTGAAATATTTAGGATGGATGTGTGGTGGGTCATCATGGCGCCCCATTGCTGTAAAGTCCAGCATACACTCCACATCATTGTGCGTTCCAATACGTAAAGAACTTATGCATTCCACATGTGTAAATAGGCAAATAGGCAAGCATGTGGTACAAGGGTCAATTATGGTGTCCCATAGACAGAATATAAACATTGGCAATATGGCTAATCGGCAGTAATCATCTTGTTGTGACATCACATATTACATATTGTAATATTGTATTTTATTACTTATTAAATACTGGAGTTTACCTACAGTAAATCACTAAAGATAAAAAAAAATAGAAAATGTTAGTTTGGGAATCAGGAATATTTCCTAGTCTATTATATGCGTTATGCAAGGCCAATGTTCAAATTAGATCTAATTCAGAGTACAAACAAAAGCAAATACATTTCATTTTATTCTTGTCTGTGCTTTTTCTCAGGCCATATTTAATATTCTGTGAAGATTCAGTCCCATGATAGACATGTTATGAGCCCTAGGATTGTTGTCCAGCACAACTTCACAGAATATTGATTAACAGACAAACTTTATAGCTTGTGTGAAGGTTCCTCGTTGTTCTGTATACTATATATATGTGTAGCGTATAAACCAACAAAACCATTATTCATCTACCTTGTACTTTTGCCTGTGGAGTTTTTCAACACTAATACCATTGTTTTTTCTTATCAATACAGTTCAGGACATTGATAGTTCATATTTTTCTTACTAATATTTTGTCACATAATATTATTTATAAATAAAAGTATTCATCTATGACATAATATAGCCACATGCTTTATGCTTTAACCAGTTCATTTATGTTTCTTAAATGGGTTTAACGGACATATATGAAAACTGAAAACAGTGACTGTAGCATGTAATGTTTCCTAATGTTTCCTATTTCTTATTGTGTCATTTATGCAAATTCATTAATAAATGCATTATTTTATATATTTTATTTTTATGTATATGCTTGCACAATTTATATAAACGGAAGCAAAGTCCAGATAAATATTTCTGTACTGGTGACAATTTATTGATTTAATTTACCGTGATGTTTCTATTTGTTTTATTTAAAAATGTGTTTAAATATGAATGTGCACATATTAAACCCTGACAGGTAGCAAGATTTCTGTTTAACACTTCTAAATTGCATTTATCATCAAACATATTTGAAATCTGATACATCAAAGCTCATACAATATCTACAATTTTGCTTTGATATCTAAGCTCTTTAAAGATATCTTTCAGAAATTATTTTATTCTTTCTTTTTGATGTTTATAAAATGCCTATCTACTGTTTGAGACTTTTTCTTTACTTTAATTTGTTTTGTTTTTATTTATTTATTTAATCTATCCATTCTTTAATTTAAGACTGTATTCATAAGCCTCAAATGTATAATATAGATATTCATGTAAGCTAAATAAATCTGTGCATGTGCAGTAGAGTAACCATTTACTTTTGGGATATGTTCCTTAATAAGCATTAGTTGTGCACAATTTGAAGCGGTAATAGTATTTGAATATTGTGATGATAATGTTTGCTATATATACTGCACTATTTAAGATTGTGCATATATGTATGAAATATAATCTAGTAATCTTCAATTTCACATTACATTTTTTTTGGTCACAATTTTGTCTTTCAACAAGGTTTGTTAAAAAAAAAATGATTAACACATAGNACAGATTAACATATAAACCCAACTGGGGATTTCCATAAGTGAATTACATCTTACGACACACTAATATGAGCAAAAAGACAAATGGCAGTAGATAACTATAAATGGAGGTGTTTATTTAAGTTATGTCAAGCGGTATACTGTAGTGCAGAGCCACACAAATGATTCGGTGATTGGTAGCACTGCTGCCTAAAGTTGTTGTGGGAAGTCCTCTATTGCTTTCTAAAGAAAATTTGGGGTATATTTACTAAGAGGTGAGATTGCAGTGAGATTGAAGAGTGGGGATGTTGCCCATGGCAACCAATCAGATTCGAGTTCACATTCTCCAGAGTGTAAAATGAAACTGAGAGCTTGAATCTGATTGGTTGTTATGGGCAACATCCCCACTTTCCAATTTACTGCAATCTCACCACTTAGTAAATAGACCCCTATAAGTGTCAACAATGTTTTTTTCTTTTTGCTAATGTCTGTATATTCTATAGATAAACAGATAAAAATACAATATTTATTAACACATCAATAGTTGGTATATCACACAGTTTAAAATACGTATCAATCTCAGAAACATTGAAACCAATATCATTCGTTCAATAAATGCACACCTTCAGTGAAGTCATTAATTGTCCATGTAAAGCACAGAGCCTTATCAAATTTCTCTTTTAGTCCTTGTATAGGAAATAGCTTCTCAGGTCATTGTAAGTTTTTCACTTGTAGTAATGAAAACCGTGGCTGTGCTTTATATGGACAATTAATGACTTCATTGAAGGTGTGCATTTATTGAACAAATTATATGCGTTTCAATGTTTTTGAGATTGACACCTATTTTATAGTGTGTGATATACTGACTATTAATGTGTTTAATCACATGACTAAAATTGTCTTCTCCCCAGACAGACCTCATTCCTACAGCAGTATGTCTGTAATGTGACCCCGTGTTGTAGTTATTGTAGTAGTTACAGTTCTTATGACTTGCAGCATTATCCACACTGAGCCACACTTATGAATTAACATAACTGAATAGTAACCATATATAAGATAACAATTTCTTAGACAAATAATAAAGTTTGTTACTCTAATGAAGCTGTACATATGGGTTCTATGTACTTTATATTCAGAAGCAATACTTTTTCTAATCATAGTTCTAAGATAAATTGTTAATGGCCTATTTTACACATCCTCCTTTATATTCTAATAACTAGGTTGAGAGTGTGTTCTTTCTAAATTGCAAAGTGCGTTGTAACTAAATTTCTTCTGAAAGGCGTTAATTAGTTTTCTCATTTCCGAATCATCAAAGATCCCCCCAAGCAGCAGTGAAAGACACATTTCGTCTCTGCTTTTGCTACCATAACATTTTGCATTGCAAGTGATGGGCAAACGGCTGCAATCTGGTTGGCTTCCTACAATTTACTTTCATTGCTTCTAAAAATACCCGTTCTGCTTTGATGTTTCATTAGATTAAAATTCATGTTGCAGCTCTTCATTAAAAGTAGGTAATGCAAGATTATTATTCCATTGTTTTCATGTTGATAGGGTTTTTGTGGAGCATGGCAAAGAACAATAGCTGATTTAATCTCTGCTTTTCCGTAACAATTTAATGGATTACCATTGAAATGATGTTTTGCATCCTTTTTCTTCAGCGTTCTGACCGAAACAAACATCCTCAGCAAAGGAACATTTAAATGTAATGTTGGCCTTTCAGATGAAAAATCAGTACAGAGATTTAGATAGGATAGGAAGCTGCTTAGCCTAACATTACAAATGTTAAAACAATTGGCGATGCTAAGTTATAGCATAGGGTTTATTTTAATTTTTTTTTTAACTGTTAAGTTCTCAGTCTCTGTAGTAATCTGATTTTTGCTTAGAGGTCAGATATACTCTATGGCACAAACTGAAATCGCATTGTTTTTAGTACAGGTGACCCATGTCAATTTGCTGCTAAGCAGAATCATCTGCTTATTGCATTTTAGCCGTTTTGCAAAAGTAAAATACAATTTTCCGACGGTATGGGTCCCAGGTCTACACAACTCATTTTATGAACCCAACCCAACCAACAATCAAAATCCCCTGAGCTTCCAATTCCATGGTTTACCTCTCTCAATGTGTTGGGCTATATTAACAGTGCGCTAACCCATTTCCACTCCCCAGACAGAGTGTTTGAGCTGGATTTGTGTTGCGGTGTTCCCTCTCCGGTGTATTGTCCACATCTACAAGGGGTATGAGGAAATGGTTAGATTCCTTCCCACATCTACAACTTTCAGATATTCTGCAGGCATATAACAAAATGAGCAAGCACTTGGGCCTAAATTTACTAAACTGAGAGATTGAGTAACCAATCAGATTCAAGCTCTCAGTTTAATTTTAAATACTGGAGAATGTGAGGTTGAATCTGATTGGTTGATGTGGGCAACATCCCCACTTTTCCAATCCCGCAGTTTAGTAAATTTAGGCCCGCGTTTCCATTTCCTATAGAGAGAGAAACTACAACATCCTTCACAGGGCATATCTTACACAGAAATCACACTGCATTATAGACAGATCTAATAACACAAATTGTTACAAATGTAATGCATTAGGGACAAAATTACTACACTGCTTATGGATTTGCCCAGTGCTGAGATGCTATGATTAGGCTGCTTACACCAGGCATAAAAAAGCTATAATTACTAATAAAAAGGCAATACTGGCACAATGGGTGAAGGCGACATCTCCTTGCTTGGTCATTGTCACTAGTAAGCTAGCTTTTTTGTTCCTATTAGAGTGCATAGAGATGTTAACAAAAAGAAGAGAGCATTAAAAATACATATTATTAAAACACCTTTAATTCACCTCTTGGTACAGTCAGGCTCTGCTGATAGGACCTGCCCCCTTTTAAGCTAAAGCTTTGAACTGCCAGATTTTACCCCAGGTTTCCAGATATTAAATAATATTTGCAAGATTTCCTAAACCTGTGAAATAGTGTATCTCTGTCATTGTCATTCTTACGTTTACTACATTTTGTTTTTGTATTTCTATGAAACTTTTAATAGTATTTTAAAAAGTATTAATAAAATTCTCTTTGGTCTTTGGTGCAGACTAAAATTTCAATCAATATGACTTTGTGAAGGAGTTCCAGCATGCATGCATGTACATATTACATGTATGTACAGTACACATTTCCAACATATTGTTTCAAGCACATTGGAATGAAATTCATGAGAACTTTACTGTGTTGTTAATCCAATAGCTATAGCATATTTTCTGATTAAACATAGAAATGCTATTAATGAGAATCCTATAAAGAAGTTATTATTCTGTAATGGACAGAGGCATTTTCCATACAGTTTAACTGTCTAGAAGCTTTCTGATAAATCATATCTAGGCAATTAGTGATATTGGTCTTATATTAAAAATATATTCATTATAAAAATGATCTATAGCTGATTATTGATATAGCATTGTTTTTCTATTTTGAACATTTAGTGTACTGACTTTATAATACAGAATTGCTTCCATTTTTATTTTTTCTATGTACCATATCGCTTCAGTATGAAAAACATCCATTTGGAACAGGACATAATTATGTATTTGTCTTTTCCTATACGGTTTATTTATTCTCAATATTTTTTCTACTTCTCTTGGAAGTGCTTGCAGCTATAAAGTCTTAAAGTCTCTGGAGCATCAATTGCATTTAGGTAATATACATATTTTTTGTTTTAAAGATTTGTTATAAACCCAAAATGTGTACCTTGACTTTGTGCACTCTAATTTTATTTGTTCTATAGTATTTTGTTTACTTTTGTTTTAACCAGCTCTTGCTCCACATTTAAACACACACATATGAGCAATGCAATGGTCTGTAGTAGTTGAACATAATGTAGTCATACACAATTCTTCTTTGAAAACAAGTGCTATTCTGGAATTTTCCAGAATTAAGGTGGCCAACGAAATTTTTCTCATGAAAAATCGGCACCGACAAACAGCGTGATTTTCCCTAGGGAAAATCACCCTAGGGAAAATCCTAGGGAAAATCACCCTGTCTGCAGGCCATCTACGGAACAATGTCGTTCCCATGATGGCCAATGGGGGAATAACAAATATACCTGCGCGTCATGAATATACAGCGTCCTCTCCGTGCAGGACAGAGACGCTGCACCACACGGAGAAGGAGCTGGGCACCGCTCTGGTGCCCAGCGAAGACATCAGAAGGGTGAGTACATTTTTATTGAATTTATTTCTTTTTTTACAGGTATTTTTTTTAATTTTTTTTGTTAACAAACGAACATCGGAGATCAATTGGAAAATCCGTTTGATCACCTATGTCTTTTGTTTATGTTTCCTGGCGTTTGGTCGCCATTGGGGTTTTTTTTCGTGTCCATCCATGGATCTATTTTTTTTTCCAAAGCTCACGAATATCGTGGGTTTTAGATGAAATTCGGCCCGTGAATGACTACCTTAAGGCTTTAGCTGGCCATACACTATAAGATAAATTGTCCAATTTTAAGGAATTGTTAGCAGTTATACACTGTACAATAATTGTATGGGGAAAAAAAATAATATGCTTCCAAACGTTTAAAAAAAAATAATTTGGTTTATGCTTTTAAAGTGGGTTTCAATGGCAGAATTCATTATTGTAAGTGCCCATACACTACGATTTTTTACCTAAAAAACTATTTAAAATTGAGCAGACCATAAAATTAAAAAATCATTTTAAAACATTTTTGAACTATATCGGCCGATCATTCGAAAAAATTGTTCACATACACTGAACGATTTTTCTGAAAAATCGCCCGATATTTAAAAAAACGGCTGATTTTTCGGGACAATCGTATAGTGTATGGCCAACGTTTGTGTTAGTATGTGTGTGTGTATATATATATATGATGACATTACTGTCATTACTACTGATCATTATAGGTACATGCAGTAGTTAGGTTAGAAAAGTTTTAAAGCCTACTTATATGAGCCAAGTCACCATGGCCTTGTAAATAGACATATTTATTATATTCTTATGGTTCCTGGAATACAGAAGTAGCCCAAAGTCTGCTACGCTTTACAAAGGTGATAATGGACTGATCTCTAACAATTAAAGGGCTGTCTATTTTATTCATATTTATATAAATCTCAGGTAATCGTTCTGGTTATAGTCAGCATCCATTAATAGGACATGGAATTGTATCCATTTACCATGGAGTAAATTAAAGTGTTCTTTGGCAAATAATATAGGTAAGCAGATTTGTCATTCCACTAGACATGTCTATTCATTGAATCTGTGTGCACCCCTGATAGTAAGCCAACTCCTCTGATACTACTTCAAAATATTTTCATATGTATGTATTTTTATGTCATTGATTAAATGTTCAAGATTTGCAATGGAGCCTTTTTATGTGCAATTGTAGACTGAGCAAAACATGTCAAGTAAATTTAAATCTATTGCATGCAGAGAAAATGCTTTGAATTTGCACATAGAACTCACCGCATAGTTTTATGTATAATCTGTAAATTAAAATTGTGCTGGGAAAATTCTCCACTGAGCTTTTTCTTGCCACCCCTGCAGTTCAATGTTTGGTTTTGGCCAGGGCTACACTTGTACCTGTTTATCCTCAACTCTCAAACTGTTTATCCTCCCCCTGAAGTACAAACCTGAATTTTCATGAAAGTTATTGGATTTTTAATTTGTGTCCATTTCTGCAATAATAACCCATCAATTCAAACGTTCCAGTATGCTACTTTCATGTGACACTGCTATAGAGCATCCTTACTCAGTTGCAATTAGCACCTCGGGTATGCAGCCATAAATTCTCTGAATATGTGCGCAGCACAGTCGGTATAAATAACAGCTAAAAATGTCTCTGCAGGTAATAGTCAGGTACTTGTAGCTGGGCGGAGGTATTGATTCTTTGCTTCAGCTGGAAACACAAATGATAACATATTATTCTCAACAAAAATGAAAAAGAACTCCTGGTAGGAAGGCCATATTTTTTAGATATAAGGGTTCCCTGTCCTGGGGTTAGTATATAATTATCAGTGTCTAAGGTGACAATGAAGACTGTACTTATGGTAAAAGCATATGTTTGTAACCCTTACATTTCATAATGCATTGTTTATTATAACCGAATTATACACGATATGTTTTAACTACATAGAAACATAATAATCTCACTTTAAATCTCACTTTACAATATATTTATTAAACAGGATTTTCAGCAGAGATTCCACAGCAACACTAGGGTTTGTGGTAAACTTACCTCAGCCAGCAGCTGAAAAATACAAAATAAACACCTTGCCTGTCTGGCAATAACTAAACACAGGACTCTGCTGACTATCACAAACAAACAATTGTGGCCCCAACAGCTAGAGGTGATACAGGGTCTCTCACTCAACGTATATGTAATCCCTTGAGAGCAATCTCTGCTTTACTTAGCGGCATTTTACAATCGGCTCCTTGGTGTCAGGCCTAATCAGTCTGACAGCAGTCAGACAGCTCAAAAGACCCGGACTGGGCCTAGTGGATGGCTGACCCTCCCTCACATCAAACCATCCACCACAGGGACTCTTATCAGCTTTAGATATATAGCTGGCCACACATTATGGGCCGGATCCAGAGCTAAATGTTGATTTCCTCCTCCTCCCCATGACGGCACACAGATGGGTTAAGCTGCTCCTTCCGGCCAGGACAGGAAACATAGAAGACACCGCCGGTATAAAGTCCTCCCCTCTGCCTCAACCAGTGTCTTTTTTTGTTTCCTCGAGCCAGGCAGGAGGGAGCAGTGAGCAGGCTTACCTGATCGGCGAGGCGCTTCTTCCTGGATATGCCGGGGATTGTCCGCAGGCACAGGGGAGGGTGTGCATCTGCACGGTGGTGGCCGGAGGCGTGCCTGCTATAGCTGAGGGCGCGCGGGAGTGACGTCTTTTTAAAGTGGCAGGAGCCAGCACTAGAGAGAGTCTGGCGGCCATCTTGGTGAAGCCCGGGTTAATCCGGGATGAAAGCGGGCTGACGTCATCTCACAGCGCTATTTAAGTGCCAAAGGCAATTCTCTACTTGCCTATATCCTGTGCTTGAACCGGTACTACTGGTTCACTACAGAGGGCTATTCATCATGGATCCTAAGCAGGGTAAGCACTGCAACAATTTTGGAAGTAAAAAAAAAAACAAATATATATATAAATATATATTAACATTTTCTTCTGGGGATGCATGCATGGGTGGTACAAATGCTAACGTTAGATTGTACTTACACTGTGTATATTGCAGATCTGTGGCAAGCAAGGACACAGAGGCTAGACCTAAACCTAAGAGGCCTCACGCACCAAAATGTTCAGTCTGTGATGCCAGACTGCCAGACGATACTGTATCGATGGTCTGTGAACAATGTTCCCAGGCGCAGAGACAGCGCCCATCTCCCTGTATGCTTGACTTCATCAACATAATGAAGGCAGAGCTGGCTACAGTCTTCATGACCAAAGACAACCTAGCCCGGATGTCTCACAAGAGACTGAGATCGGTCAGTGATAGATCCGAGGCCTCGGAACCTGGACAAATTTCGGATGCCTCGGGCGGATCGGATCAAGAATCCGCTAACTCACAGACCCTGGCGAATATCAGCCCAGACCTAATAGAGAACCTACTGTCTCTAATTTATAAATCTCTGAACATAGAGGAGCAGAGGGAAGATCTATCCTCCAGGATTTACTCTTCGAGGTTAACAGACCCAGAGCAAAAGTTTTTCCCCTCTCCCATGTTGTAGAGAACATGATCTCGGAAGAGTGGAAGCGTCCNGATAAAATGATCGTACTAACAGGGCGCATGACTAGAATGTATCCTTTTTCGGCGGAGCAGATTAAAATCTGGGAAGAACCTCCGAAAATTGACGCTGCAATTTCAAGGATCTCAAGGCGCACAGCGTTCCCGCTGGAAGATACAGGGATTTTTAAAGACGAAATGGAAAGGAAGATGGAGCTAGGCCTGAGGAAGTAGCACATTGCAGGTGCTATGCTTAAACCTGCAGTATCAGCCATCACAACTAGATTATTAAGAGGTTGGTGTAACTCCTTAGAGACCAGCATAGCCGATGGGGTCAGGAGACCCACTCTTATCAAACAGATGCAAGACATACAAACTGCTGTAGAATTTCTCTGCGAGGCATCAGTTGATGAAGTGAAGTTGGCAGCAAAATCGGCGGCAACAGCAGTGGTGACAAGGAGAGCGTTGTGGCTCAAGTCCTGGCAGGCAGATTCGCACTCGAAAAATAAATTACTATCCTTGCCGTTTCAAGGAGATATGCTATTTGACCAGTTGATTGCACAATCTTCGGGCGGCAAGTCATCGTGGCTCCCGCAACAAAGAAGAACTTTTCAAGACAGGCCATGAAGACCCATGGAGTTCAAGTGGGCAAGGGCCTATAGGCCAGGAAGACCATTTCGGAGGAACTCGATCTCTCAGGGGTTCTTTCGGCAGAGAGGCTGTGATGCCATTGGCGCCCGACCCCCGCAATGACGCCAACTTAGAGGAATGTCCTGTGGGGGCAAGACTGGCCGACTTTCTCTGGGTCTGATGTCATCCACCATACAACTAATAGAATGGGCACGACTGAACATGAGAGCGTTTCAGGAGAACTTCCTGGAACAGTGGAACAAAGACTCAGAAAACCTGGAACAGAGCATAAAGCTGTCACTCCTGGCAAAAAGAGATCTCAGATGGTGGACGCAGCAGGCAAACCTTCGAAAAGGCAAAAGTTTTGCAACAAGGACATATTCAGTGATAACCACGGACGCAAGCATGTCCGGTTGGGGAGCGGTATTCGAGGGAAAATACGCACAAGGAAAGTGGTCAACAGAAATGGCAAGGACTCACTCCAACGTAAGGGAAATGANAGCNGTGTACTTGGCATGCNNTCACTTCCAGAAAGAGATCACTCACAGATCAGTCTTGGTTCAGTCCGACAACAGGGCTGTCGTAGCTTTCATAAATCATCAGGGAGGAACAAAGAGCCGGGCCCTAATGTCAGAAACGCATCTACGTCTCCGATGGGCAGAAAACAACTTGAAAGACCTGACAGCCACCTACATTGCAGACAGCCAAAACATTCTAGCAGATCGCCTAAGCAGACGAACACTTCTGCCAGGAGAATGGGAATTGAATCCAGAATTCTTTCACATGATCACGCAGAAATGGGGCAACCCAGAGATAGACCTGATGGCGTCCCAGAGCAACCGGAAAGTGCAGAGGTACTATTCTAGGTACCGAGAAGAACAGGCAGACAGAGTAGACACCCTGGCTCTTCCTTGGCATTTCAGGTTGGCGTACCTGTTCCCGCCACTTCCGATGATTCCCAGGATCCTGAGGAAATTAACAGAAGAACCTGTGACTGTGATAGCCATCCTACCCTATTGGCCCCGGAGGCCATGGTTTACTCAAGTTCTCAGACTATCTCAAGCTCAGCCAATGTTCCTACCAGCAATCCCAGGCAGGTCTCAACCAGCCCAACCCGCAGTACCTAAACTTGAGACAGACAACCTAATTAAGCAGGGCTTCTCGAATAAAGTTGTTCAAACACTGATGAGAGCAAGGAAGAGCACTACATCCAGTACTTATTACCGGATATGGAGAATCTACATCAACTGGTGCTCAGTGAACAGAAGAACATATACGGAGACTGCGGCCATCTTAGACGTTCTTAAGAGAGGTATGGACATGGGTTTATCATCAAGCACCCTTAAGGTGCAGGTTTCAGCACTAAGCACAGTCACAATCAGAGAATGTATCGAGAATAGATACATTCTCTGATTTCTGCAGGCAGCTTCCAAGACTAGACCTGCATTTAGAAATCCCTTACCACCTTGGGATTTGAACTTGGTCTTAGAGATACTGACGAAAGCACCTTTTGAACCCATGGACAATATCAACCTGAAGATGTTGTCATGGAAAGTCGCCTTCTTGGTAGCTATTACCTCGGCAAGGAGAATGTCCGAATTACAGGCATTGTGGGCAGAACAGTCGTTCCTTAATTTTCTTCCGGATAGGGTAGTACCAACCTCTCCTTCTTACCAAAGGTGGTCTCTCAGTTCCACGTCAATCAAGACATAGTCCTGCCATCTCTGTGTCCTAACCCCATAAATAGAAAAGAGAGAGAATTTCATAATTTGGACCTGGGCCTAAATTCACTAAGCGGAGAGTTTGCTGGTGAATTTGAAAGGTGGTGAAGTTGCCCATAGCAACCAATCAGATTCGAGCTCACATTCTCCAGTATGCAAAATGAAACTGAGAGCTTGAATCTGATTGGTTGCTATGGGCAACTTCACCACCTTTCAAATTCACCAGCAAACTCTCCGCTTAGTGAATTTAGGCCCTGGTTAGGGCTTTGAAGATCTATCTGCAAAGGACAGCCTCTTTTAGGAAATCAAAACATCCGTTCATACTTACCACAGGGAAAGATAAAGGCAAGGTGGCCACAAAATCCACGATCGCAAGATGTATAAGATGCTTTATAACAGAATCCTACAAAATTAAGGGCAGGCAGCCCCAGAGAGGATAAGAGCGCATTCTACTAGGGCTATGGCCACCTCCTGGGCAGAGAAAGAAGCAGCCTCAGTCCTAGAATTATGTAGGGCAGCGGGATGGTCGTCGGTTCATACCTTTACTAGACATTACCGTGTAGATGTACAATCTTCAGCAGATGCCAGTTTCGGACGCAGAATCCTGAGCGCAGTGGTTTAAGCCCGCCCTACATTATTGCTTGGGTATGACCCATCTATGTGCCGTTATGGGGAGGAGGAGGAAGCGAATATTATACCGTTGATATAGTTTCCCCGACTCCTCCATGACGGCACACACTCCCACCCTGTGTTACTAATATTGTTTGGAATCTTTCAGCTTTGAGAGAGAGTAGACACTGGTTGAGGCAGAGGGGAGGACTTTATACCGGCGGTGTCTTCTATGTTTCCTGTTCTGGCCGGAAGGAGCAGCTTAACCCATCTGTGTGCCGTAATGGAGGAGTCGGGGAAACTATATTAACGGTATAATATTCGCTTTGCTTACCGTATATGCCGGCGTATAAGACGACTTTTTGAATCTAAAATACATGCCTCCAAGTAGGGGGGTTGTCTTATACGCCGAGTACCTGTACCTGCAGTGAATGAGGGGAAGTGAGGACTCCATATGCTGGTGACTGGCTTAGTACTGTAGCAGCTTCAGCCAGACTATGTAACCAGCTCTTTCTCCAGACAAGCTCTGGTCAGCACAGCAGCGGCTGGAGCTGAAGCAGGGAGCCGGCCGACACGAGCAGAGAGCCGGTGACAGGAGGAGGAAGTTGTCTACACTTCCCCCCTCACTCCCTCCCTCCTCCTCCAGCAGCACCAGACAAGAAATTAGTAACCCTTTAGTCACCAGAATATGGTATGTGGCTCTCTCACACTGTCGCTCTCCCTGGCTGTGACACTCTGTCTCTCTCCATCCATATACTCCTTCAGTCCTGGCAGTGACACTCTCTCTGCATAGTAATACTCCTTCAGTCCTGGTAGTGACACTGTCTCTCCATAGTAATACTCCTCAGTCTTGGTAGTAACACTGCTGTGTCTATCCATGTCTTTTCCTATGCTCTAACAGGGGATCCTAGCAAACTCTATATTTTGAGNGGAAATGTTGGGGGGTCGTCTTATACGCCCAGTCGTCTTATACTCCGGCAAATACGGTAACTAAGTGCGGATGTTGTTTCCCCCTACAGTGTGAAGGGGAATCTGCACATAGGACCCTAATCATTTTTCTACAATGCATTTGCTTAAATGCAAGGCCAGCCCTTACTGCCCCTGTGGACTATATTTTGTTGCCAGTTTCCGCATCCCCGCTTCACAAAATTATGTGTTTCCATGGTTTGGCCCTATATGATAATCAGGCCAATTTCACTAAAATGCATCCTGCCCAATAAGAGAATTATTCCGTCTCTGTTACAATCATATTGTATAATGATATCAAATTGTATAATGATAAAGCGCTATACAGGCCATTTTAGACCTCTTAAATACTGATATGTTTACTTTTTTTACACATACTGACAGTGGTAAATCATTGAGAGTTTAACAAACAATAAATACTGATGCTGCCACTTTAATGCCAAACAGTTTTCCAGGCAGTGCTAGACACACCGATAGGTGGAGCTATTCACAGGACACATCCCGTTGGTAGCCCAGGACACACCCCTTTGGTGCTGCACCTAGATAGTACTAGCACAAACTGCCTGATATTTATTTGCAAAAGTTGGCATCCATGGTTCAGTGTAGCTATTTGATGTGCAATGTACATGCTGTTGTTAGTAAGGGAAGTTGGAAATGCATACTATATCTATGTAACTGTATTATTACATATGGATGAGTTTTGTTAAACTCTGAAAATTAGTATCATATATAAATGATCTTACCACATCTACATGCACAATATTAAATGGTGTTTTGTGTCTGGGCAAGCCACTTGTTTCTCAAGTTTCTGTTGCTGATTTCAACTATTAATTTTTCTGTTACTCTTTACATTCAGCACACGTTGTCCTCACTGCGCGCATCTAGATGGCATAGCAGCAGCATAATGCTAAGAGCAAAAAGACTTGCAGTTTTGATCGATAACAACAGAGCCTGGAAAAACACTGGAGGCCTGAATAAGATTCTCATTCTTTCAACAGCACAAATAAAATGATGCACAGAATGGAAGCCTAATGCAGTCCATTTAATGCAAAAGCTCACTGGGGAATATACTAGAGATTAGACCTGCTGCCCTTCTTATTAAGACCCCTAGTGCTTAGGATGCTGACTGGGTGAACAGCATCTCCATATCAGACACCAGGTTGCCAGTGAGTGAAATTCTAATTATGTCTTAAAGATCTTGGTGATAAACTCAGAACCTGTGTTTTCATCATTTTTAAATTATTACTTAGGTCGCTGTGGGACTGGTCAGATGATAGTGACCTGTGACCACCTATTAATCTCACGGGACTTCATTGTGGAGAAATTATACTTGTTTATGATTGGGACTAAAATTANCCTAGTAGGTTGCTTCAATAGACGGAAGGCAAATTATAGAAAATAATGTAGCAAAAATGGAGCCAGAGTATGTTTAATGGCACATGATTATATTTAATTTTCTGGCTATTTCAGTCATTATGGCTGCATTATGCTCACTGATACCTAATTTAAGCTTACTGACAATGAGTTTTGTAAGCTCACTTCCCTGGAAGATGTATTGAAACATTAATCGTCTGCCATTTTATGTTTAGTCAGAATTACACTAATGCCGAATAATTTTTTTTTGTCAATTTTTTGTGTCCCATTTATTTGCACTAAACTTTCAGATCGAAATGTTAAATAATTGCTTTNAAACCCTATTTATTATTCATTTCACATATATTAAAGAAAATGTATCTTTTTGTACACTTGCACACACAGATTCTTAAGAGAAAGTGTGAAAAAAAATGTCTTTCACAGGACAAATTGCACTGAAAACACAGATATTGTACGGTTAAAATGCAGCAGTGGTGTAAAAATGCCTTTAAATGTTGCTGTATTATCTGTATGTAATATTTATGTAAGAAACATGTGCACTGTATGTATAGTTAAATATATATATATATATATATATATATATATATATATATATATATAGATATATAGATAGATAGATAGATAGATAGATAGATAGATAGATAGATATATGTGTAGGAGCACACGTGCCGTCACGAATCGTAACCGGAGGAAGAAGCCGTGGAGAGGGGACGCCTTCCCGTATGCGGTGACCGGGTGATACAC
>JABWIB010001722.1:11307-26496 GCA_016617825.1 Platyplectrum ornatum | reverse complement strand
TGACATTGACGATCTGTAAACGTCAAACCAAATGACGAAAAAATACACATTCGTCACTTAGTGAATACACATTTGAGGAAATCATCAGCAATATCGTCAACCACTGACGATTTCTGGAAATCGTCATTTAGTGAATTCCCCCCGAGGAGAGTACTCAGGACTTCCAACTTTGACTTAATGTTCCTCAAGCAACTCCGTGCCAAGGGACCTGAACCATGAAAAATCAACAGTTTCCATCACATCCATCTATTATAGTGCTAAGGTTTCCCAAAGGTCATTAATTTCACCACCCTATATGTAACCATCACCAGCAAGTTCATTTAACATACCAACTTTCTATTTTATTTTAATGTATTTTGGACCTGAATTATATCGATTAATTCTACAGTGGGCACTATAACATTCCACATGCTAAAATTTTACAAATGTAATTAGGAAACGAGCAGACGCTGAATCAGTGCCACTTGTTGGGTAATTGGATGACAGAGTCTCCCTGGTGTCAGAATGTTTACTGTTCCTCGCAGTCTCCATGAGCTCTATTCCACAATCTATTATGCTTTAGACAGACTGATAATGGTTATCTGTCACTAGCAACCTCTTGTGGGTTCTTAGGTTTGCTTAATGTTTAATGTATAGTTTTAAGCATTGCTACATTTCTGTCTATAACAAATGTTTTTACCTACATATTGCTACTGTGTATGTGTGTATATATATATATATATATATATATATATATATATATATATATATATATATATATATATATATATGCATGTATGCATGAAATGACTACTGTTCCACATCCCAACACTTCTCTTCTTGAGTGGTAGGAAGGAAAGGAATGACAACTACTGTCTTATATAGTAGCACAGGGCTATACCTAGTTAACCTGTAGCTCTCCATATGTATGTTTTGTCAGGTGCCAACTATGTCTATGCAGTTAAAGCATGTCAAACTTGTAGTTTCACAACACCTGGATAGCCTATGTCAGACTACCTGAGGTAACTAACATGTAATTGTCCAGTGCTGTATATGAGTGCAGGGAACGTAAAATGGTCTAATTTCACCCAATGGTCTTGTTTGTGTAGACATAAATCACATAAAAAAAAAATAACCACACTGGTTACCTTCGCCTTACCTCCCCCTTAATTGTCACCAAATAGTTAATTGTCTCTAGTGCACATGTCACTTACAGTAATTAAAATAGAAGCCATTGTATACGATTTGCACCTTTTACTTGTATTTTTGTATAAGCACCCTCGGTGTTTCATGGCTGTCCTGCTTAAACAGTGAAGCAATTAGTTTTGAGAAGGCTGATTCTTCAGGGTCCAGTGCTTCTATGCCTTTCATTTGCAAAAGCTGCACATTTTAATGAAGTTGTTTCATCTGTGTTGCCAAACACTAGAATTTTGCTGCTTCAAGTCTAATTATCTCAGTTGGCGATTGCTGTGTTTTATTAAAGCTGTCAAACGTACTGTTCATTAAATGCCCACATTTGCGGCATCTCTCCCACAAATAACATCAACTTGTTCTGCTGATGGATTGAAGGAACAGGTTTCCTTATTAATCTTGGCAAATACGTTTTACCAGCTATAACACATACTAAAATTGTTCTCCTTATGGTGACAAAAGGTATTTTGTTTTAGATTACCAAATAAAAAATAAATAAAAGTAAATATAAATAGCGCTCAGAAAGCAGTAACTCTAAGAAGCCTCAATTATGACTATGCACAGTTGTTAGCAGCTATATTATTTTAATTTTAGCTTGTATTTTTCATGATATTTTTCACTTACCAAAAAGTAAGTATAATTATATTTTATAATTCAGTTATATAATGTTATTTTACAAGTCGCCAAGCAAACATCTAAAAATTTTTTTCGAAAAGTTCCCAGATGCATATCTTTTGTAGAACACTAATAATAATAATGACAACATGTACTTAAGTAGTCAGACAAGTGAAATTACAGGACAGTATTTGTCTGGCTGCAGCTGCATATTAGCAAGAAGTGATATTTCCGATGGCATTAATCTTTGGGCTGGTAATATATCGTAACCCAAAAGACAATCTTCTTCCATACTAAAATTACATTCACTTCTGCTGCTGTGTGACTGGATCGTACAGAGCACCACATAGACAAACGCAGGGGAGGTTTCTGGTTGCCCAGAAATCCCCCTTAATGTTGCTGTATGATATGTGGATTATATTAAGTATTAGGATCTGTATAAAATAAAATAGAGGGAATTCTACAATGTGTGTGGCATATCAAGATTTAGTGAAATGCAATATACATTATTTAGTGAAATGCAATATACATTATATAGTTCCTATAGTGAAGGAGCATATGTATGTTCCTTCACAGTATACGAATATACCCAATAGGTTGTCTACTCCAGACTCCAATATCATGGTGCTGGGAATGGTGTAGTATATAAAGTACATATTAGTATAAAGAGGGTAAGGGTATATCACATATTATAATATATGTGCAGTGTATTAATGGTCTGGAGATTACACTATAAAAAAACAGCATGACTACTATATACCTAAATATACACCTGACACCTAATATACCCAATATATACTATATATAGTACACCATCTCCACAACACCATACATGCTTTAGAAACCACCCTTCCAAAATCCTGCATTTGCCACTGATATTTATATGAATATATATAAACATTTTGAAACCCCCCTTCTAAGATCATGTGTTCTCCACTGCACCAAGCACATTTACCATACAACTTGACTGTTCCATTGTAAAATATGTATGCATCATTCCCCAATCTCCTATAGAGTTTAAGCTTGCGGCAGGCCTCTCTTCATCGCACATTCTGTCTGTTAATACCCAGTCATGTCTTAATAATTGTTGAACTTGTAAAAGGCTATGTAATCTGATGGTGCTATATTAAAACCTGTCAATCAATAAATAATAAAATAAGATTAGTAGGCTTTTTGCATTATAGTGTTTATTTATACATCCTTTTTTTTAAGTAATAAACAATTATACAGAGGTTCTTCATGTCTTCTCTTAAATAATAGAATTGTAAGGTACAATTTATGTTGCCCTTTTCTTTATAAATTAGCCAATTCATTTGTCTTGAGTGACAAATTGATGACATTGTCTGAAGGGACTCAAGTGCCATCCATCATTTATCAAGACAACAGTGTGCATTGCTTAATAGCTTCATATTTTACATTTTTATTTAGACTTAATGTTTTTTTCGACTATTTATTTTTTATGAGGTCCTAAGACATGAATAAAGGATATTGTCATATTGCCATTTGTATAGAATTCCTTCTCCAGACATACTTCAGAAATAATTAAACCCACTGGATGTGCAGCGCAAGAATCATTCATATTTCCTAACTCATCTGAACATCTCAACTGAAACGATTGTCATCTCAAACACCTCATCTCAGCTGTTCTCAATGTTATGTGCTTATTCTTTATATATTGTTTATTACAGACACATCAAGATAACATACTGGGAAATGTAATGCAGACTGTGATCTCTTTAATCTACAACTTGGTTGCCCACAAAGACACAAACATGAAGCTTCTCTATGAACAAGGTATGTATATTCTACTTGATATATTTGACTAATCTGGCACGTGAGTATGTGTGCTGAGTACTGGTTATAAATCTATTGAAAATAGAACAGATAATGTCCTGATGAGACTCAAAGCATAATTCATTTGTTTGCAATGTGCGTCCCATTCCTGTTTGTAAGTCCAAACCATTCTTTTTTGTGTATGGTGTAAACAATATATATTCTCTTCAACAATTTTGTCTACAGTCTGTTGAGCTGTGATATCAAATTATGTGTAGTATAATAACCACCAGGGCTCCCAAGAGGTATTCTGGCCATAGTTACTTAAGTTACAAAAGCCTTCAAAGAGGGTGTGATCAAACTAAGGGTGTGGCTATGTGTCTAGTTTTCCAATCTCCCCGCTTTGTATCTCCAGTAAAGTAAACCAGCACCAGTGCAGTGTCCCCCCACCCAACTACATTACCCTAGGTAGTGGGAGGGGAATATTTAAATGAATGAATCAAGGAAGGACGAGGGCAAAATCAGAACTTGTTGCGCAAGTTGCTAGACCTCTACCTTTCTGAACACGATAGAGGTGTTCTCCTGTACTCCTCCGCACCCCTTGTGCGCAAGAGTCTGGATCCGACNCAAAGTGTTTCTTTTAGACATTGTAGGCAAAAATTAGATGCACTTAATCTATCAACTCCATTTCCTTCCTCTTTCCTAACAGGAATGCTGTCTGTAATACTAGATAACTATAAAAGTTTTCTTAGTCGTACCTACAAAGTATTCTCACAACACCAATTTTAGTATGTATTTTTTTAATTATAGTGATTGGAGCCAAATATAGTGAAATCAATGGTCTTGTATGTCAAACTGTCACAGTAGCTATTTTCTTCCTAAGAAACCTTTCTCCAAACTTTCAGACAAGTGAAAACACTAATGAACTTACTAAATCTAAGTTTTGTAAACAGTGATGAAGCCTATTTACTTAGACTCCTGGTGCAAATACCCAGTAAGACCCAGGTCTTTCCAGGTGCCTGTGGACCCGTATTCTATTTTTATCATATTTGCATAATGTCAGAAGCAGCATTTTTGAAGCCTGCTAGGGGCTGTTTGGGCAGTTTCTTTTTTTATACAAGTTTATGCATTTCTTTGCAATTACGGACAATTAATTGTATTGTTAGTAGCGCATGTAAAATGACAGGAGCTGTACTGTTAAGCTGTCATTAACATAACACTGGTTTTTGCATTGTTTTGCATTTTTTGCCATTAAACTGCAGTTTCCACACTCTTGACTATTACTCCAGTCTACCCACATCATCCATCATTGTTTTTACCCCTCCTGGTATGACTACACTGTTAAATATCTTTATGTATTGTGGATTGATAACTATATTGTGCCCTGATTAGAATAAAATAATAAAAAAAGACATTTATACTCGCCTCAGCCGCAACGTGGGAGCCGCCAGAGAGGTGTTTATCCAGGAGAGGAAGTTCCATTATTATTGACAGGCACCCTGTCCATCCATGCACCCTGTCATTCATAAAGAACATCCTCTCCTGTCAGATGAAGCCGGTACCGGAACCTGGGTATATATCAGCTCCAGGGAGGAGTTGGGAAGCAGCGGGCACTGTTACTAGAAAGATGTCGACATTTTAGTGTTATCTCTCCTCTGTTTAATTTCTATCATGTGAATAGATGTCAGGACAGGGGCCTGCATGGATATCTATTGAGAGACAGAGCTGCAGATAACCAGAGCAGACTAAAGCTAGCTGCTAGCAAAAGTGATTTTAATTATGAAATGCCACTGGGATGCCTGTTTTACCACATTTGCTCTATCTCATCCTGAATGCTGGCACATATCACTATGTTAGCTGCTTATTTACTATACTGTGGGCATAACAGCTTTCTGGGTTGAACCTGAGGTTGTGCATGCGATTGAATAATATTAATAATTCATACTTATAATTATTACCTCCCTTAGATTTTAACTGTAACCAAATGACTCTCTAACAGTCAGTGGATGTGAATATGACATGATAGTACATTGCAAAGGCAATATAAAGCTTGTGGCAGTAATGCAGGGATGGAACTAAAAGCAAACTCAAAATTACAGTTTAAAAAGTTGCAGGGTATTTATTTACATTAAGCAAAATCAGTCAGTGTGTTAATTTGCACCACCACGTAGCAACCTGGTTTCTGCAGGTTTAGCTTAAATGAAATGGTGGAGAACAAAAAGCATTCCTCAAAAAAGGGCTGGAGTAAAAGAGAAATACCAGGAGAGGGGAAGGGAAGAAGATGGTTGCTGTGAGGCACTAAACAAGGGGGAAAAGTGTTGGAGGAGATAGCAGAATTTAGTATTTTGGTCTTTGCAGTCTAGGGTATGGCATAAAAGAGAAACATTAATAAGTACTACTTTCTAATGTATATTTTTTTAAACCGGATCCAGACTTATTTCTGTGAAGTAGGGCAGAAGCTGGTAACTATCGGCCAGATAGTCCAACAACATCATTGGGAAAATTAATGGAAACACTTATAAAGGTAAACATTTTACAATTCCCTAAGTCTAGAAAATGACAGCAACCCAAGCAGCATGTATTCAATGGGGTCAAACATTTTAAACTTTTATGACTGGGTCACTAAAGTAGTAGAATAAGGCGGAGATGAAGACATATTTAACAAAAACGTGTTTAATAAATGTGAAAAAAATTGAAATCTAAGATAGTTGCAGGATAGACAACAGAGGATTGTAGTAAATGGAATTACTTCTGGGCATAGNGAGGTTACCAGGGGAGTTGGCCAGGGATTTTTATTTGCTATTATATGATTTGGTGAGATTATGCATATATCCAAGGGAAGGGTATGCCTTTTTTCAGATGACACACAGATATGAAACATGATAGAAAAACCAGAAGGAGTAAGCAAAATGATGATCTAGGAATGGTCTAGATTGTCACAACTGCAATTGTATAGCAAAATATGCAAAATCATGCACTTGGGATGCAAAAACTCAATATAGTATTAATAGCAATATATTGGGAAATGAAACTATTGAGTGGGAAATGGATCTAGGATTTGCTATTTCAAGTGAAATGGTAGTTGATAAGTGGAATAACCTTCAGTCTGATGTGCTTAAGACTACTATAATAGAATAATATAAACAAGCTTGGGATAAATATAAGGATATAATGAAATCTTAAACTAAATTCATGGTGAAATAGAATAAAAAGCTAGTTTGGCTTAAAACAGAAAGGCTGATTAGTTGGACCCAGTGGCTGTTTATTCTAGCAAAGCACAGACATGCTGACATGGGTGTATAGGTAGGTACAGTAGGGATCCAATGGCAGATCCCTTCTCATGCAGTGTTCTGAAATGCACAAAATTGCAGCGAACTCAAATCTTTGGATCAGATCCAGTAGTAATATATTAGTAGCTTTTCTTTTGTGTACTGAATGGTAATTGCGTAAGTAGCCCTTTCTTTGGTTAAATAGGCTTAATGTACATGGCATAAGTTTAAGTGTGTTATTATAAAAACAAGTCACACCCACCCTTTGACTTGGCAAACAAAAGTTTCAATAAGCACTAAAAGGTAAATAAGCAGATGAAAGACCTTGTTTTTGTGAACAAAAGATGGTAAATGTTTATTACAAAGACACAGTCCATTGCTTTATTCTTTTTTTATAATTTGTTTGAAGTGTTAAACTGAGTGTTTGATCTTTTATGTTTTATCTAGTATTGCAAATGTTATTAGTAATGTACAAATGATGCATCCATGTGTGGTCTACTTGTCCAGGTGTACAAAGGAGCATTAGTCTCTGAAACTAAGCCAAGAAAGTTGCATTACTTTTAGCTTGCCTCATATATTTGGACTTATATTATAGTGTGCTTATAAGCTGCATGGCAAAATGTATCAGTTTTTAGTGTGGTTTTCAACTGTGGCTTGCAACACATGTAGCTATGTGCTACAGTGGTAACCTTGAACTCATAGGCACTTAGGTTTCAGCTTTAATATTCGGCTGGAAATATGAATCATTATTTTTCATGGAACAAGGTACAAAACCATAGTCTTTTCTATGTCCATATAGAGTAGTGGATAGGAAGACTGCTCTGGTGGGTATAATATCTTAATGATTGACATCAGCGTACAGCTGTCACAATATAAAACTTACAGTCACAATGCATAAAATATATTTCTATCACCCAAAAAAATATCTAGATTATTACTGAAGCACTTGAAAAAAATCAAATCTTGTAAATTTTTACGGCATTTTCTATTACAGATGATGGTTCAACATTTTTTTTTGATACATGTCAAATTTATTATCGATGTTCCAAAAACCAAAATGCCTCAGGGTTTACCATCTCCTATTCTGTCTATGTCTCAGGGTTTACCATCTCCTATCCTGTCTATGTCTCAGGGTTTACCATCTCCTATCCTGTNTATGTCTCAGGGTTTACCATCTCCTATCCTGTCTATGTCTCAGGGTTTACCATCTCCTATCCTGTCTATGTCTCAGCGTTTACCATGTCCTATCCTGTCTATGTCTCAGGGTTTATCATCTCCTATCCTGTCTGTGTCTCTATGTCTATCCTGTCACTTGTGCAGAGCGATGTGTGTTTTTCTCCTCTACCTATTCTATTTCCATGCGCCTTTCTCTATGGGTCAGATTCAATTCACTTTGCGCCACTTACGCAGAGCCACATATAAATAGGCGCTAGTTTTAATNACCATATTAAAAAGGCGTGCAACCAGCTTATTACCGTCCTCATGGGGAATTGAATCGGACCTTCCGTGATTAATCTGACAATGTGTGTTGTATCTTTTCTGTCCAACCCTGCCTTATACTGTATTCATCGAACCTGGTCTGTGTGCATCTTTTCTGTATATGGTTATTTGGTATTTGTTTTCATTACTCTTAATAAACATTGTTTTTCACATACTGTTCTCTCTCTTCTGTACATTACACACCAGGTTATCAAATAGCTGTGTACTTCACCTTTAAGTAAATATATTGTGCAAATGACTTCTGCCTCAGGACACTAAATAAAACTGCTTAATATGAAATGGAATTGTATAGGAGTATTTATTTTTTTATTTATTCCACAGAAAAGATGCGTGTAGTGTACACTGTTCATTTTACTCATTTTATTAGGTATGCTATTAAATTAATTTTATAGCCATAATGTCAAAAGTACACTTGTGCCTTAATAGGAAACAAATACCATTAGGAATGAAATATAGAAATCAGAGCATAGGACAGCAATTTCCTGTAACAATATATTGAGAAAGCAAAGAATAGAAATCCAATCAGCAGAGAGATACTGTGGAGTAGGTTTGAAGAGGCAGCTAAGAGCAAGCGAGGTGAAGTGACACTGAAAGTCATTACAGATGAAAATGCAGCAGAGGTAACACCTGTCACAGAGCAAAGAAAGGTTCCTGGTACAACATAATACAAGAGCAGACACAAACAACCATGCTACAATATTGTGGATTCAATTAAAGCCTCTCTGTTATGGACTGTAATGTGTGCATTGTGTCACTCTCTCCATGAAATGGAGTTATGTTATCTATATCTATCTATCTACCTATCCAGTCTATGTGCAAAAACAAGTAAAATCATGTTATTCATCTGTCTAAGGACTAGATCCAAATTTTGGCTGTGCCAGAACAGAACCTAGAATGTGTATGTGTATATACTGTATGCAAAGTGAATGGACAGAAGTTTGTAAACTTGTACATGGCTGCTTCTCGGCCTTTTGGCTAAGATCAAGTGTAGTACCTGGCTCTGAAGAGGGAGGTGAGAGCCCCTCTGATGGCCGGTATGAGCTAGGTCCTCTGGCCATCTGGTTGGGAATGCTTTGAAAGCCGGGAAATACGTGCCCCTGGTTTAGGGCAGGCCAGGGGTGCCCGAAAAACACACACGTGTGGCACAGTAGGTCACTTTTAGGCACTGATTTCCCACGCCATATTAAGAGCACAATGCCTCTTATCCTCGAGCCTTTTGGCTGGGAGGGAGAATTTTTAATCNTTCTGTCTGGCCATTAGGCCGGGGCTGTACTCACTCAGCACTTTTTTATTTTGTAATTTATTCTATATGTATGTAAGTCACCCCTCACTTTTTTTCACGGCTAGCTCTTATGGGCTCCGGCCACGGACTAGGGGAGAGATGTGTGGCCATCTGGTTCCTTCTCTCCCTGACCTTTTGCTTCTTCCATTCCATGGGGAGTTGGCAGAGCATGTTCATTGGGTGATCCTATTGGGGATCCCATGGATTTGCGAGGTGACCCATGAACATGTTGAGGGTTCCCTTAGCTTCGGCGAGGGGGACCCACCTGGCCTGGCTACCCTGGTGCATGGTATGTGTGCAGGGTGGCTGAGGATTGAAGGAGCTCTTCTCCATTTGGAGAGAGCTCTAGCTCAAGCCCCGTGCACTTTTTTGTGTTGAGCACTTGTTGCACTTCACTTTTTTTAGTTCACGGAGCACCGAAAGTCACGTTCCCGGCTTTCAATAAAAAAATAAATAAAATGTGTCTAAGGACTAGATCCAAATTTTGGCTGTGCCAGAACAGAACCTAGAATGTGTGTGTGTATATACTGTATGCAAAGGGAATGGACAGAAGTTTGTAAACTTGTACATTGTCAGGAATTTTGTAGTATTGTAGTCATGTGTATGAATAAACAATTATACTGAACTGGTGATAATGATCATTATTTTCATATGTAGGTTGAAATCCTAATTTAGTTAAGTGTGTGGTGACCTACACTATGAAGACTCCTCTAAGTGTGGAGAGAGAGCACCCCCTCTATACGTAGGGGAGTCCAAAGAGATAACTCTACCTATGTCTCTAGCACGATTGTTGCTTTAATACAGGGTAGTCCGGTGATCTGGACGTTAAGTAAAGACTGAAGCCAGCCCCGACTGTACCATTAGTGTCCCTTTCCCTGTGCATATTTTGTGTAAGCACCGCCCCCTCTAGGTAAATTGCGTTATTTCCTTTCCAGTTATGAAACAGCTGTAATGGAGTACTTATGTGTTTTTGTTGTGGAAAGCACATACGCACTTGCAATTACATACAAGTTGACTTTACAAAAATCTATATGGCAATTGTTGCTTTTAATATTGTGTGTCAGTATACACTGAAGTTTTCCTCTAGACAACAGTACATTGTTGAGTCAAATCAAACAACGACAGGCTGTATCAAATCATCCGGTCCCATAATATTGTTGTCTTTAAAAAATAAATTCAACAGTATTCTATACTATAATTTAAGTACACAGCTTGGACCAGATCCTGACCTGGGTTCAGTCCCCTCTCCCAACTTTTGTCCAGAACCCTACCTCAACTATCCGCCATCAGCTTATCTGCATGGCTAATCTACAATGCCGTGATTAGCAATGCAGATGTAATTGCCTGTACATTTGATTCTACTAACTTAACATCTGGTGCACACAACATGCGGAGATGTTACAAGTTAGGAGATCCAGTCCATTGTCTTTATTCATCATTAAAAGGAACAACTGGCCAATTAATGATGTTAATATACAATGTAATGTACATTCTACTCACTAAAGTTCCTTCAGGCAGTACTCTAATGAAGAATGTTTTATATTAATATTTTTACCAGGTGCATTTTCATTGTATTTTGTTTCTGGAATTCTGGTATAGAGTAAAGAAGGCTGTACATCTGTCTGTATAGATATATATTAAATCTTCCTACAAGAACCAGGATTCATATATCCTATATTGTCACTTATATAGTCCCTTGGGCAACGGGTAGACAAAACATTTGCATACCGGTCATATCAAGGTGGTTTAGCTTCATACCATTGAGTTACTTTTAATGCAAGAATGCTGTTTTGCAATAAACATTATAAATGGTAATATAATAAACATTTTATTCCAATCCATTCCTCGCTGCAGTATATTGAAAAACAAGAACACAAGGACTGCACCAATGCTTTAGATGTGTGAGGAGACAGCTGAAAACCAAATAGTGAACAGTTTATTTATTTTATGTGTGTTTAGGCTTTGCACATATTGTTTTGTGCAAGAATAGAGTAACATGTGAAAAAGGAAGAAGACTGGTAAGATAAAGGAATATGTATCATGTTTGTGGAAATAATGTTTCCTTCTTTGTCAAAGAATTACATATACCAAATGTGCTGATTCTTTGCTTCTAAAATTCAGCTGAATCAGTTAAGTCTAAACACATTTATAAATAAGATGTATCTCAGCATTTCTGTGTTTTACAGGTTAACAAGCAGAGTAACTTTATAAACCCTGAGTAAGCAAACAATTATCTAGGTTTATTATATAATAACATATTGGAAGTCTATTGTTTTATTATATTACCTCAGAGAGTTCATATATTGATATTATATATTTGTTACAAATCACCCTACTAGTTAAATTATCAATCATAACCCCTGTTCCCAGGTGTATAAATATTGGGACATTGGCACAATTCTCATATTTTGGGCTCTATACACCACAACAATGGATTTAAGATGAAACAGACAAGATGTACTTTAACTGAAGACTTTCAGCTTTATTTTTTTGGTTATTTACATCCAAATCAGGTGAACATTGTAGGAATTACAACGGTTTATATATGAGCCTCCCACTTTTTAACGCCATAATGACGCGGTCTATTTTTGACCAAAAGACCGAACCCTATTTTTCAAATCTGACTTTGTCGCTTTATGTACTTTTTAATGCTTTTACTTATCCAACTGATTTTGAGATTGTATTTTTTGTGACACATCGTACTTTAGTTAGTGGTAAATTTTGGTTGATACAGTCAGTGTTTATTTGTGAATAATTTGCAAATGTCACCATGTTCACAATGTAAAATTTTCTGCCTGTGTGATATATAGACATTCCACACAAAATAGTGAATAACTAGTAATTACCATATGTTGGCATCATTTTTCTCCTTTAGGAATCTCCTTTCACTTTTTTTTAGGACGGTAGTGGTGGTAGAGTCATGGTGTGGTCATGTATGGCTGCCTGTGGAACTTGTATCTTTTAATGATGTGACTGCTAACAGAAGCAGTAGGATGAATTCTGAAGTGTTTCGGGCAATCGTCTGCTCATAATTAGTCAAATGCGCCAGGACTTAATGGACAGCGCTTCACAGTGCAGATGGACAATGACCCCAAGCATACTGCAAAAGCAACTAAAGAGTTTTTTAAGGGGAAAAAATGGAATATTATGCACTGCCCAGGTTAATAACTTGACCTGAATCTGATTGAGCATTTCACTAGATGAAAATGGAAAATGCCCAAAGAACAAGCAGGAACTGAAGACATTTGTAGTAGAGGCCTGGCACAGCTTCACCAGGGATGAAATCCAGCATCTGGGAATGCCTACGTGTTCCGACCAGCTGCCCAAGAAGAACTCACAGCCTGAGTGGAGTTCACAGATGAATGAGTCGTTACAGCCAAAAGAGCATAGGCACGGGATATGGTAGACCGTATCCAGCAAGAAAATTAGTTTTTCGCAGCCTGCCAGTCCTGCTTTCTGACATCATACAAAACCAGAAGAGAGTCAGTCTTTTGAATACCAGCAGTCCTGTCTAGGTACACCCTCTGATCTTCCGCAGACGAGAACATAGGAAGGACAATCTCCTGGTTCAGGTGCAACAGAGAGACAACCTTTAGTTGAAAGAAAGGAACAATCCTCAAAACCACCCGGTCGTGGTAAAAAATGAAGACATTTTCACCATGCCCGGGTGCAAAACNAATCCAAACCTGTCTGTAAAAAAGCCAGAAGACAGGGTAAAGCAAACTGAGAAGAATGTGCATCGTGAGTCTTACACCAACTGTCATATGCCCTCCAGATGCGATGGTAATGCTCCACAGATGCCAGTTTCTGAGCCCGGAGCATGGTTTTTACAACTGCTGCCGAAAAACCCTTGTAGCTAAGAGGCCAGATTCAAAAGCCAGGCCGTTAAAGCCAGCAAAGGAAGGTCCTAGTAAAGAAAGGGTCCCTGTTGAAGTAGATCGTCTTTTAGAGGAAGACGTCAGCCAGGATCCTCCATCAGCCAACACACATCCGGGAACTTTCCTTGGCCAAAATGGTGCTACTAGAATGACTGTTGGACAATGTAGGAAAGATATAGCTGAAATTCAAACCTCCATGGCACCTTGAGGCCCCCTCGCCCCTCTTTGAGGCGGTCTCGTGCCTTGCAGAGAAACTGAGTAACCTTTCGGTTGCACCTGGACACCATGAGATCCGGAAACCCCCATCATTTAACCAAAAGCTGGAACACACGTTGATTCAGAGACCAGTTTCCCGGATGAAGATTCTCTCAGCTGAGAGAGTCTGCTTCCTTTTTCTTTACACCTGGAAGGAAGACCGGCGCCAGCAGCTGGAAGTGATGCTCTGCCAGGAGAAAAATCTGGAATGTCTCGTGCATTGCCAGAACACTCCTGGTTCCTTCTGGTTGTTGATGTATGCCATGGCCCGTGGCATTGTCTTATTGAACCCTCACACAAAGACCACAGAGAGGAGAGAACCACTTCCAGTGCTCTGAATATTGCTCACTGGAACAGAAAAAAAACATGGTTCCACTGCTAGGGCAATTAAAATAACTGGATAGTAGCAGGGGTTGCAGGGAGGAGGAGTTCAGTAAAAATGTTAACCATTTAAGTGTCCACTCCTACCTGCAGGGGCAGGCTGGCAACTTTAAACCTGGGAGAAAACTTCTCATAGGAAGAAGTTGTAACTTACCCCTCTTGCAGTCTCCCTAAATCTTCTATGGCTATCAGGCTAATCATTCACTAATCAGGCTGCGGACAGCCATTCACTGACTGCTTGGTAGATATAAAAGAATAACTATTAGCAGTTTGACTGATGGATAGCCCCAGCTTTCCACCAATCAGCCCTTACAACCCCATTGTGCCATTGTCCCCCAGATGTCTGAAGGAGAAATTGAGTTTATACAACTCCTCATAAAATGCTGTCATTATATTAACAGACATAAGTAAGAAAGTGATAAATCTCAGGGAGTCTTTTTTCCCAGGTTTGTGACAAGCAGAAGTAAAAATGAATTGACAATGTTTCCCTATAAATCAGCAGGTGTCAGAGGTATGCCATACTTTGAAAAGTGTATCACTTTACTCCAGACTCCTGCAGATTCCATAGACTTAATAAACGTTTTCTTTCAGGCGTATAAATTGGCAAATATATCTTTGTGCTCCTGTGTAGTTCCTGAGCACATAACAACTGTACTTTATGGTTCAGCATTATGCTTTTAATTTATGTCCCTATTTTAAATATTTGTCCTTGGAAATGTCCCTATTTGTCAGTGTGGAGCAGCTACACTATAAAAATCTCTCATTTTCTGCATTTATTACCTTACCCACTGTAATCTGAATTTTGAGATTCAAAATAAATCCATTGTGTCGTTAAACTGTGTTTACATGATGCGCAGGAGACTATATATTATTTATAGTACGATCCAGATCCACGCGTTGGACTGGATCCTGTATCCGCAGGTGTGCTTGAGAAAGTGACGGAAAAAGCACATGTGCAGCATGCTCGCACATTTACAATACAGGCTTTTATTTATTTATATATATATATATATTTTTTTTTTTGTACTATTATATATATATTCTTTTTTAAAAGAAAATAATTTAT
>JABWIB010001721.1:53711-78425 GCA_016617825.1 Platyplectrum ornatum | reverse complement strand
TCATCATCACCATCATCATCCTCACCATCATCACCATCATCATCACCATCATCACCATCACCATCATCACCATCACCATCATCATCGTTATCATCACCATCATCATCATCATCACCATCATCATCACCATCATCATCATCATCACCATCATCACCATCATCACCATCACCATCATCATCGTTATCATCACCATCATCATCATCACCATCATCACCATCATCATCATCACCATCATCATCATCATCACCATCACCATCATCACCACCATCTTCATCATCATCACCATCATCATCACCATCATCATCACTATCATCATCACTATCATCATCATCACCATCATCATCGTTATCATCATCACCATCATCATCATCATCATCATCATCGTTATCATCACCATCACTATCACCCCTGAAAATTCACCAATAATATATATCAGTCTTTTTGGAGTATTTGTGTTTCTTTGTGAACTCAATAAGTTGTATCACTCCTGCTACGCAGAGATGCAGTCATCATCTAAGGTGGTGATTTTGTCTTGAAATATCCAGATTAGTTATGTATCACTCGCATCAGGAGTGTGTCTAATGAATCGCTATATTTATGTAGTGTATCTAATGTCCATCAGGGGTGGGGGTTAAGATTTCCTGCTCCCTGGCCCAGCCACCCCACCCAATCCAGGACATGTTCCCAACACATTGGCAATGTGTCTTCCCATTATTATGGTTTAGAAATTTCCAGCTGTGTCCCAACTCGGCCAGCGTCTGTATTGTGCACCCTTCCATCCCGGGGGTGGACACACTGACAGGAATACCCCATTCTATGCAGGTTTATACTGTAGCATAATGTAGCAATTAAAGAAAGAGACAGACCTTCAGTGGTGGCCAAGTCTCTCCAGGCCACGTCTCTCCAGGCCCAGTGAGTTTCTTTCTTTTCTTCAGTTGCTTCTTCCTTCGTACACGGGCATTACTCCAATACCTTGTACGTGCCCATCATTGCTCAGTTGTCATCTTCTCGTGACATTATTCGTTTATGTGCATAGAAAGCTCAGTCTATTTCCTTCTTATACTGAAACCTACTCTGCTAAAGTCCTTATGGTTCAACCTTTAAACTGATATTTACAGCCTAAGTGACTCGTTTATCTCTTTGTAATTGAGGGAATTTTTCCTTTTCTTTCCTGGAGTTCTAAAGTCTAAGCTCGGCCATAGCTAATTCAGACGGGAATGTTACTAGGTCGCATCGTTCTCATATAAATGATAAACAGATGGCATTGGGGGCTAAATATACTAAGCAGGTAGATTCCAGGACTGAAAAGTGGTGATGTTGCCCATAGCAACCAATCAGATTCAAACTCACATTCTCCAGTATGTAAAACGAAACTGCGAGCTTGCATTTGATTGGTTGCTATGGGCAACCTCAATTTCCCTGCAATCTCCCTGCTTAGTAAATTTAGGCCTACCAATGTTAAATCAGCACTGCAACTTTAATTATATGATTAACGTACTGGTCAGACTGATTTACATACTGGTCTGCTTATGTACATACTGGTCAGGCCAATTAGATTGACAATTTGGAGAGCCGAGAGACACAATTTACATAAAATGTTCTACGTTCAACATCATAGAACAGAGTATGTGTGTATATATATATGTGTGTGTAAAGGGACACACCTAGTGATTATATGGAGGAAGTAGCACAGATAAATATTTTTCTTTAATTATGTTGTTTTGAACTTTAAACTGTTATTACATTATAAAGTCCGAGAAATATGTAAATATCTAATGCAAATGTGTAGCCTGTGTCAACCAATATATGTATTGTGTAAGATTAGGGTCTCAGTGGTCATTTCCAAGGTGACCACAGGCACTTTTTCCCTTCTCGTAGCCAAATAAGTGCAACCAGACTATTATTTCACTATTCATCAGGTGGATGTGCCGTGAAGATGGGACGTGAACATGCACAGAATGGGAGCGAGTGCAGAAAGATGGCCGGACTGCTGCCCCTAGAATAGTATCGGTATACCGCTACTATGCTCTGGCCTTGCAGTAAAAAGCATTTCAATTGGTTTTTAAATTCTACAAATTCATTTTAACACCCATTTAAATATATTGGAAACAGAAGATACTGAGATTGTAGACTACGGGGTGACATTTGGCCCTTTTCTTCTACAGGTCGTCTTATCCAGGGTTGGGTGCTTCCTCCAAAAAGATGCTCCTTGCATATGCATTCCATTGTTAGTGTTAGTGACCCTCCCAAGCTGATCCTTAGTGTTTATATAATTAATACATAAATGGCACAAATGAGCTAAAACTGCATAATAAGTACTGATCAGCTTACACACACAGCACTGCTGCTTATAATATGTCCAAGCAATGATAAGCAGAAGCCTGTGCTAATAAAGTTTAAATGCAATAGGTACTAGTGTATAGCGCGAAAGATGTGTCGCTTAGGCGTAGACAGTAGGATACGTATTCTTCTATGTTTTGGATCAATCCAAAATCGAAATGAAAAATTACAAAATATTCACCTCTAGCGCCACCTTACCCACCCATCAAACTCTATGCATATCAATCCTCAATCTTGTAGATGAACGTGTGCATAGATATAGAGATCTCTAATAATGCTTTAGAGATATCGATCCTCCTCCTCTGCTTGTGAACGGCTGATTGAGACAAACGGCTGAGAGATCGCTGGTGGAAACCCTGGAGCGCTGCGGCTGAGGATCGACGGAGGTGCCTGGACCGAGGGACGTAAACCATCTGGAGGTGAAGGACTCTTGTCTGGCATTCGTATCAAGAGAAATTATTGTGGGTAGGGGAGGAGAAGTGAGCGGATTCCCTGAAATTGAACGTATTGCACCACATGTTTCTTTTCCATATGTGGTGAGGCGATGAGGCTCCGAAGATTCTCGGAGAGGGGAGGACCACCAGAGCATCGAATACCATTATCGACTGTACAAGGACGCTGGTCTCTTTCATTTTCATCAAGGGAGGCGTTAAGGTACTGAGGACTGTCAGGAAGAGGAAGTCCACATCGTACATCATCAATAACTATACAAAGAAGCTGGACTCCAACTATTAAGGTTGGAGAACCTACCTTTGTTTGGAAGTACATCGTTCTGATTATAAATAAGAGTTATAGTATTATATACATAACCTCTACGAACTCATTATATATATTTGCCTGCGATATTGAAGAGTGGTATACATAGAGCTTTGAGGAAAGCAGTATTAGAGATATCTATATATGTGCTAATAAAGTAGTAACCCTGAGCATGCCATATGTCTGCATAATGTGAATGAAGGGCTGCGGCCCGGAGGCAGGCAACTCCATAGTTTCTCGCATGCCATTGAACTGTCACGATTGCAGATGACTGTCTCGCTCTCTTGCCCTTGATTTCTCATTCTAATACTCCATTATCTGTCTGTTTACATAATTATATAATTTATTAGTTTTTCCCACAGTGCACTGCATAACCATGTGTAGGTAAGAAGTAACTAGGAAATGGCCTCAGCTGCAAATATAAAATAGATCCACAGTTCAAAGTAACATCTATAAGATAAATCATAACATCACACTTATATATGTCAAAATTAATGGCTCTGCTCTTCTTTCTTCTTTCTTTCTTTTTCCTTGTAAATTAAATGTTACAGAATTCTAATTTATAATAAACATATGAAAAACTTTATAAGAAATATCTTAAAAAAAATAGTTATTTTGTATTTTTATTTGTTCAAAGAAGATTCCAGATCCTAATCGAGCCGTTCTAATGTTTCATCGCATTCTACGGTTCTCTGTTTACAATGTGTAAGCCAAATAGTTGGTGGCAACTCACTGTCGTCAGGTAAATGGATCTGGCATCGTTACTGCATATAATATATACTTTTCCAAGAAATACATTTACTGAAGTATTAGGGGTTCAGCATCTTGAGGAAGTCCACGTGTGTCAGGGAGCTCCATTCCTCGCAGAAGAAACCTGATAAGTATGGCAGAAAATGTGGTGGAGGACGGAATCCTTCTCAAGGCAGACCGGGGAGTAGTGGAGGCCACTCGTTCACCCATACTGCTAGCTTGAGGCTCCTCTATTGAGGACACAGGGCCACCTCTGGCAGAAGTCAATGAACTCTCCGGCCTTGTCTTCCCGCTTTGTCATAGTCTGGCCTTAGGTATGTCCAGTCTGGCTGGCCACAACTGCTGAAGAGGAAGTTAAGTAACACAGGGTTAAGCATTTATCCCGAGCAGAATAAACCCACTGGATGTTCTAGAGCTTAGTGATTCACCTTTTTTCTGTTTCCCTGGGTGATGTGAGGGGCTGTCCTTGTGGGAGTAATCATTTTCTTAAGGGGGTTGAATAGGAGCTGAGGTCCTTTTCCTTCATTGGATTTGCATGTTGTTTTCCTTCCTTTGTGTTTTGGTTGGCAGTTTTATGTTTTGCATTTTGTGGTTTGGCGCAGGAGGAGGTTGAGCTGAGGCAGGGACTTATTCTTGGTGGGTAGCGCCAAGATGGAAGGCGATGCGCTCAATGAATGTATTAATTACTTGATAAAGAAATAAATTGTTAATTTAGACCTATAACTTGTAGCAGGGGCAGCACTCCAATGATTGATCTACATTCCCAGTGAGTCCAACATTTCAGTTTTTATTGTAAAAAACTTTCCTCAAGGACAAGTTTTTACAATAAAAACTGAAATCCCCCCATGGATCCCCCAAACCCAGCCCATACTATATAATTGAAACAATGTCCCAATGTCACCCCACTTTCACAATCTGGGCATGGAAGAAGGGTATAGGACGGAGACCAGTCTATGATGACTTGATTTCTGCACCCTCAGACTCCTGCACAGCGCACATATAATGAGACACATATGTTCACTAGAGATGGGATTGAATGTACTCTTGTTGAAGTAAAGGTTCAGGTGCTTGGATAAAACCTTGTGGTGTGCTTCTCCCTGCAAAAATGGCAGATATTGTGCTGGCTTGCTGGTTACTGCATATTTTGGCTTTATAACAATATAGCACACAGTAGATAGTGATCAAGTAGGGTCTGTGTCTGAGACTATATCAATTTTACATAGTCTCAGTTTTATATTAATTTTATATCAATTTTACATATATGACAATATGATTTTTTTCTAAACGCTCTATGGTTGCAATCAGGAAAAATGTGGGTTTTTAATAGGTGTCCATTCCACGTAGAGTGAGTTCTGAACCAGTAGCCTTCATTTTCAGACTTCTGGATGGTGAGATGACTCGATTTGTCTTGTCTATGACAAAAATTACCATTCAAACACGATCCTTCAGTAAATTCACAAACTTGCCTTTTTAAATCAACCCAACCTCACAGCGAGACCCAACAAGTAGCATCAAAATCAAATCCCTCTCAATCTCAGTAAATTTGCCCCCAGGATATTGACGTATAGGGAACAGAACAATCAAAGAAAAACATGATATTTAATGACATTCTTTTATTTTCTACTGATGTTGGGTGTGTGAGAAGGTCTTCTCTCGTTCTGCCACCCCTGGTACAGGGTGAATAGGTTTACTCTCCAGAGGAACCTGCAGGAGGAAGAGATGTAGGAATGATGCCCGGATGGATTTGAGCATCGATCCGTTCAACATTTGCATTGACCTCCTTCAACATGTCGTATAGGGCTTGAAATTTGTCAGACCAGTTTTCCATATGTGTCTCCATACATTGCATCAGCATACGTTGTAAATTATCTGGGTCAGGGGCCATTTCTTTAGGTTGTTCTGACTCTGTCTGTACAGCCTGGTCTCTGTATTCTTTCTTGAGGCTTGCAGATTGTTTAGTATTGTTTATGTTCAAAAATGACCCTTTGAAGGTAAAAACATAAGTAAATTTAATAGGCTAAACATGTGTTAATGTAATCATAGTAAACTTACCATACATGGTTTTTATAATGTGCCAAACGCAATAAGAAAAACCCAAAACACATAATGAAAAACATCTTAAACATTGAAAGTGCCCACATCTGTCAGTATTAGCGCAATATCTCAACAGAATGGAGCTCAGATAAGGAACCAGATAACAGACACAATACTTACATATCCTACTCATGAAAACTTGGTCATGGCGGAACTATATTATGAACTAGATCAACATTATCATCCAGAAAACCAAATATGTCTCCCTGTTTTTCTCTTCCTACCCTCTGTTGCTACCTCTCGCCCTTCCTGTTCTTCTTCTGCATCCTCATGTGAACCCTCCCTCTCCTCCTCCACAGCTTCAGCCCTCTCTCCATATCCACAACCAAGATTTAAAAGAATAATAAGACAAAAGGATAAAAAACAGAAACAATGGACCAAATACAGAGTACGATGCATACTAAGTTCTGTATGGTAGGAGATCTGTCCTATTGGGCAGCCCTTCTCTGCTCAGCAACGTGGACGTTTATGTTAGTTTAGCAATAGGGGTGGAGTACGAGGTGGTAAGACTATGGCGGCATAAAAGGCTAAGAGAACCTCCAATCAGGATACTGGCTAGTGAAATAAATAAAGATTACTCACACTTAAGTAAACTCCATCAAAATAGGACAAAGAAGCCTCACAAGCTCTCCTATATCCTCTCATTAAGGTTCTCAACAACCTTTAAAGTAAATCAGATAATGGTCAGCTTTATTAGCGCTTGTGATGTCATAGCATTACTGGAAAGTAATAATAATTCATAATACATTAATAGTAACGGCTCAAGTAAATGTCTGGAGTGTTTATTATAATAATCATTAGAGACAGATACTTCTCTACCACTGATTGCCTGTGACTGACTTATATAGTTATAGTTGTGACTGACTTGTTATAGATCAGGGATTATGAGGATGTTGTTTTTCCACCATTCTCTGTAGTTTTATAGATATTTACCGCATTTTGTCATGATTAAGTTTCTTATCTCCTCCAATGATTCTGGGTCTTTATCGTCTGTGGTGAAGAGGAACAGGTCTTTGGCCAGGTCTCTGATGCTGGGCTGGTTCCTCAGTATCCGATCCTTCTCAGCTGAGCTGCTGTCCTCCAGGTCGTCGATCACCACAATCACATTGTCTCTTCCTGTAACCCACAGAAACACCTTCATCATTTCTATAGTGTGGTCAGTGCAGTCATGAAAGGGTTAAGGAGTGATTACCCTTTTTTTAAGTAATAGAACGTTTTGTTGATTTCTATTTTGTTTATTTAATTACGTTATATTTGTGTTATGCAGCACTAATCTTGTTTTGATTGATCCCATCGCCAACGGCACAGCACACTTCTGATAGGGTGACCCGAGCTTTGGCTAGATCTCCTGCTAACAAGATCACTGGTTGCTCCCTCCATCCACCTTAATAACAAACAAGCCTCTATTTACTAACATTAACTAAACTTTACTAACTTAAATAAACTCTGCTCCGTCATTGTACATGAATCTCCATGGAAACAGTAGTTGCGTAAGATGACCTCTGTCCTTGATCGCTCTCTATAAGAAAATTGGCACTTTCCTGCTTTGTTATATTTCTATATATGAATCTGTAAAATAGAGTGAAATAGACATAATGAGAACTCACCCAGAGTCTGAGAGAGGTGTTTGAGTTCGGCGTCGTACAATGAATCAGTGACATCGGTGACATTAATTCGTCCACGGTTCTTCGTATGGTACAGAACAGCAAACGTGCACTGTGACGCCCTATCATAGAAATCCCGAGACCTGTTGGTAATGTAGACGCTGTGGACGTCTTCTGCTCTCAGTATCTTCCCCAGTAGGTCCGTGAGCCACCTGTAATCACCTTCTGTCGACCTCGAGAAGATGCCGACCGAGATGTTACCCTTCTGTTTTGTCATTGAAGAAAAAAGTCAAAATCTGATTTTACCGGAGGGTGAAGGGATAAAGTAATAAGAATGGGCTCGTTCAGAACGACACTTGTTTTATGTTTGATCAGATTTCTGTCCGTGGTGTCTGACATGCACACATACACAGTTAGGTCTGGTGGTTTGGGGACATGTAAGCTGTACAGTATGGACTAGGCTGAACCTTGTTGTATCTCATTCTGCTCGGATTCCGCTCCACAATGACCACGTACATAGAACTCAAATGCAGGGGTCTTAACACATAATCATTAGGACTTGTGTTGGGGGAGTGTATTAAGAAGTTGTGAGTGGAACATAGGAACATTCTCTCGTACATAACTGTCTATTGTATCCCAAGCTCTGGATAAGGTTCAACGATTCCCTATATAGTAGTAAGGAAGTGAATGGAAACACTGTACAATATTTACATTTCAATACAAAATTCCTAACCAAATGTATCCACCGAGGTAAGATTACGTCAAACATAAATTCGTAGATGAAGATTTGCTGTAGGCACGGATTATCTAGATGTCAGTAATTACATTGTGATACATCACAGACTGTTACATAGGATGAGAACTGGAATGAGAGATGGTGGAGTGGATACGATCTTGGACAGGACAGGCAACAAAGAGATGGAATCCATTCAGGGGATGATAGACTTACCAGTGTATTCCCAGGGATCTGTACTCGGACCGGTGCTATTTAATTTATTTATTAGAAGTCTTACCTTTCACGATCGGATCTCAGTACCACTGACTTCTCTACACAATTTGCAAGGCTATCCCTGCCTACATTGAGGAATTAGCCAAGCGGATTTCTAATGCCAGACCCCCACAAAGAAAATTTAAAACTTACAGAGAAAGAGAACACAAGCAATAGAAGGAAATAGAAAAATAGAAAAAAAAAAGAAGAGTACCTCTGTTTGGACGTTCTCTGTCATTGTCTGTGATTGTGGAGAGGTGTTCACTGGTCTATGGGCTGTATGGAAAAGGATTATGACAATGAATTTACTTTTGATGCATAAGATAAGAAAGTAGAATGGTTCTATGTTTTGAGAGTCATGACAACATTTACAGATAAAGTAATATATCACTTACCCCTTTCAAGTAATATTCGGATTATTTTGGAAGGGACATCTGTTTCCAGTTGTTCTGGAAAGACGAGAAAGTGGGAGGAGAGACGCTGGAGACTGGGCTGATCCTTCATTATTGTCTGTCTTTCATTCTCCGAATCATCCAACAAAACCATCACACAATCTCTCCCTATAAGAAGAAGACCAGTCACTGTAATGGCCCAGACTCAGGACAGAGGTTATATAAGAAGCGGAGACACCAGTCACTGTGGAAGTCTCAAGATTACCAGTCCCTTCACCCAATATCATGGTATAGGCCTATTCTAATCTGCGAAGCTGTCTCCGTAATTCCAACATGAGCCTAAATGTGTGGGTTACAGAGGAGATTAGTCATTTACAATAATGTATAACTAATAATGGGCCAGATCCAGAACCAAGATATGTCTGAAATTCATAAAAGATCAGGAAGATGTATCCTCACAGTGTCGGCCAGGTTGTGTATTTTCTGTATTGAATCTCTACGTTAAGTTCGAGTTCAGAAAGTTAAAGAGGCCAAAATTTGTTTGTACAAGAGGCAGGATGCATTGGAAAATCTGTCCATAACTTGCGGAACAATTGTCTATGCAAAAAACGTCTTAGTTCTATATGAAGCCCAATGACAGCGAGGACAGAGTTGCACTTTCTAAAATAAAAATATTTTATATTGGGGAAAAAAAAAACAAATAAAAGACATTTGTAAAAACTGCCGAGTCCCATATATATCAATGTCACCGTATACAGCACAGTACAGAGAATAAAAACCTAATACACAGGACAAGAAACTAGGAGGAAGAGGAAGAGAGGTAAATCTAACCTGGAGACGTGTACAGGTAGGTCCAGAGCTGGTTATATAACTCTTTATGCATATCAGTAATATTAATCAGTCCCTGGTCATGCATCATCGCTCCATCTCTAGTGATATTCCGGCGTGTTTTGTGATACAGAATTACAAAACCGCATTTCAACGCATTTTCCCAGTCGCATGTGTTGCTGTCAGTGATTGGAAAATGTTTCACTTCTGAGATCAGATCTGTATATTCAGATTGGAGAAATGTGATCAACCATTGGAGATCCTCAGGAGGGAACCTAGAAATGATCCCGACCACAACCTTGTTCTTGCTAAAAAAAACAAAAAAAAAAAAGCTAAATAGCTACCTAACACATATGATGAAAGAGAAGATTATTCAGCTCTTATAAGAGTTTTAACCCAAAGCTGAGACAGAAAAGTCCTGTACTAATCGCACTCTAAATGTAATAAAATATGTCGCTATAACTTCTGAAATGAATGAAATTTTATTAGTCTTTATTTGACCCCTTTTTGCCCCAGGACGTATATATACGTGCGGGCCGGAAGTATGTTCCCACGAGCTGCCGTGCATATACAGCGACTCTGTTTACTGTTACCCTACTGGCAGCTGCCATCACGATCTCTGCGACTGGCTAGTCATTTGTACAGATCGTGAGCTTATTATTCACAAACAGGCTATAAGTGGTAGTATAGTAGTATTGAAGGAATAAGTGCAGGATCTGTATAAGAAAAAGTAAAAAAATTAAATAATGAAATCTGCGTGGTTTTCTTTTATAAAGAAGCAGTTATGTTTGGTGGTTACTATGTTTGGCTTTTTTAAAAAATGTAACTAATGAGAATATTTCCAGAATTAAAAATATGTATTTACATTTACAATAGTCGTAACATTTCGTTTTATTCACATAGTCCGCATAGTAACTGCTGTGCGTACTATGTCAACTTTTGATGAATGAAAAATTGTAAAAAAAAAATAATTAAATCCCTTCCCACCCTGACAGGAAGGGTGTACACGCTACAAAACATCAGTGGGGTCAAACTGCTCACTACCGGTATATCCGTATATGAGTTCATTAAGGGGTGTAGTTTATAGTATTGTATACAGGAGACCATTCCCCTATACATACAGGAGACCACTCCCCCATACATACAAGAGACCACTCCCCCATACATACAGGACACCATTCCCTCATAAATACAGGAGACCACTCCCCCCATATATACAGGAGACCACTCCCCCCATACATACAGGAGACCACTCCCTATACATACAGGAGGCCACTCCCTATACATACAGGAGGCCACTCCCCCATACATACAGGAGGCCACTCCCCCATACATACAGGGGGCCACTCCCCTATACATACAGGAGCCCACTCCCCCATACATACAGGAGGCCACTCCCCCATACATAGAGGAGCCCACTCCCCCATACATAAAAGAGGCCACTCCCCATACATAGAGAAGGCCACTCCCCCATACATACAGGAGACCACTCCCTATACATACAGGAGCCACTCCCCCATACATACAAGAGACCACTCCCCCATACATAAAGGAGGCAGTGTCTATGCACTGGTCACAGAATACTTTTTATCTGGATACTTTACACAGTCACCAGCTGTGTCCCACTCACTAACCCCACACCATTATATGAGAGTAAAGAGCTCACCTTCCCCAGTTCTGAAACCAGTTGGATAGATTCCAGTTGTTCATGTCTTTCTTCAGTGGTGACTTGTCTCTCTTCATGTGATCTCTGTCTCTCTTCTTGTCTCTGTGTGTAACTCTGTGTTTCTTCTGTCACTTTTATTGTGAAGTTATCGAGATTCTAACACCACACCCAGAGCACAGATGTGAGATTTGCTTTCACTTTTACCAGAGAGAACAGGAGCTGCATTATTATAAATATCGGTCATAGCAGGTCCTTATTACAGCAGATCATTATTACAGCAGATCATTATTACAGCAGATCATTATTATATCAGATTACTATTACAGCAGATCACTATCATAGCAGATCACTATCATAGCAGATCACTATCATAGCAGATCACTATCATAGCAGATCACTATCATAGCAGATCACTATCATAGCAGATCACTATCATAGCAGATCACTATCATAGCAGATCACTATCATAGCAGATCACTATCATAGCAGATCACTATCATAGCAGATCACTATCATAGCAGATCACTATCATAGCAGATCTCCATATAGGGAGATGGAAATTCAGATCTTCCAGGATAATGATTTTATTCCTCTATATGAAGTTATATTATGTCTCTTGACCAGAATGTATTCTATATGATGTATATATGTTACTGTGAAAGTCAGAAATTGGAGAATGTCGACAGACACCAAATACGTCGGTGAAAGATGGAATATTTCGTGACATTCTCATACGTTCTGACCCTCACCTTTGTATATCACCGATACGTTCAGGTGGAGGTCGAAAAGAGTGTAGTTTGAATCTCTTCCCCACGCCCCCTTGCGGTAGCTAGCGCGAAGACGTGACGTTGCAATCCGTACGTCCGGAGGCCCGGAGAGAAGCGTCGCTGAGCTGCAAAAGGAAGCGTTCCCCCGAATAAATGCAGTTGTAAAAGCAAGGGGCCTCTTGTGCAATTCAAAGCGTCATAACAGTTTCTGTTGTTGCGAGAAATAAGATTGATTCTCAAATGAAATTTGAGAAGACAGATGGATGGAAAGGGAAATATACACACATATAAAACTCATTATGGAAAAAGATGGCATTCGTTACAACAGACAGGAAAGCAGCTCCGTGTGGGGATGTTTAGCACAGAGCAAAAAACTATGTTCAGACTATGTTTTCTAGACCTAAAAACATTCACTCTTGTCTGTTAAACCTAATGCTACTAATATAATGAGCATACACAGTATGAAATAATAATCAGACAATCAAATGAAATTGTATATTTTTATTAAATTTTTTATAGTGCATTTTACACACAAGAAATATGTATGTATCCAGGAAGGGTGGTTTGTGTGTGGGTGCAATGGGCAGAATAGATGGGTAAATTGTTTCTTATATTTCTATGGTAATATGTTTAATGTTCATTTTTATTTACATTATTTATTATTGATATGTGATTAGAATAAAGTGTTGATATAATACTAACAATTAAATGAATGCTCTAAACGAAAAATTACCCATATTGTAAAATTTTAAAAAATAATTAAAACAATAATTTATAGGTAGAACATTGAGTGAGCAACCATTAAAATAATATCTATAAGAGATACATTTTCTTCTAAATAAATAAATGTATAAATTATGATGCTTTGAATGCCTTCTACTAAAATGTTAAAATTATGTGTTGGATGTAGATGAGGATTCTGATCCCAAAAAGATTCTCTTTAATTTGGGATTTCCAAAAAACAGCACAAAACATTGCATGGTCGGGTATGACATAAGAGAAATTGCAAAAATGATTCTTGTTGTGATTTCCAAATGGAAAGACATTGCAAATGTGTAAGCAATAAAAAATAGAAAGATTTTGTCCAACGCCACACGTAGAGTCATTGTCACTGCTGCCCGAACAAGAGCCTGGAGCTGAGGAGATGAACCAAATTGTGATGTGTTCTGTCTGATTCTCCAGACGTGACTTAATAGAGATGAAACACTAAGTCCAATACAGAGGACAGTCATGATTAGAGGTAGCGTGTAACCGAATAATAGCATAAATGTACTATAGTAGACATTTACCTCTATTTTAAAATTCAAAGAGTCATCAGTAATAGTTGTATTTTGAAAAATAGTCATGCAAGATGTCCAAAAAAAAGGCAAAGTAATCAAAACTGAGCTTATTGCTGAACCTATGAGTAGTTTCGTAATGGATGATAAGAACCAGACTTTAAACTGTAGGAGAAGTCGATGGGAAATGTTGACCAGTTTCGCACAATAGTAGATAGAGAGCCAGGCCGTGTTCCAAAAACTCACGTTGAAGACCACAATGAGAGCATAAAAAGAAAATAATAATACATGTGTGTTTATTTCTCTTTTCGACTGTAAAGAGACTAATAATAAGTTATTCAGTAATGAGCATTGTAGGAGAAGACCTGTGAGAGCCATAGAGAACAGGATCTGATCACTGACACCAGGACTGGTGACCTTTCTCCAGAGTCTAATGTACATAGCGAGGATACTGAAGTTGATAATGACTCCTTGTACTGTAAAGACCACTAAAAAGACAACTTGAACAATCTGTTCTATCTGTAACAACTGCATCCTTAAACATAAAAAAGCAGATGAAAGCATAAGTCAAAGTGTTATGAATTCACACTGAGCTGAGGGTGTAAGAAATATGATGAGATATGCAAACTTCTTATATATATTATTTGCATTTGTGTATTTGAATATTCTCTACAGTGAAACTTGGAGAGCTGTGAGGAAAGGATGTAAATGGCTCAAATTAAATATACAAAAACTAATATCCATCCATTATCCAATAAAACATAATACTAAAGATGACCATATACAAATGAAATGCAATGCAAATGCATTTGACAATGAAATGCATTTGACACAGCAGGAGCACAGACTTCACATAAGTTGGTTGTTATCTCTTAACTTTCCACCAAAACATTTATTATATCTGATACAAGAGGAATTCACTTCTTTGTGATGTATAGGCATTTGAACCATCAAGTTTTTTTTCCACCACAATTATTTAAAATACAGGCAATGCAGAACTCTGAATAGTACATAATGGATAATCCAAGCACTTAGTGTATTATTTAACCTCCTTCCTTACATTGTGCACATGTAAAGAAGCCCTTCTCCCTATACAGTCCTTACATATTACCACAAAAATATATTTGCATTAGTCATTTGAAAAGGGGGGGGGGGGCATGTTTAAACAATGACACACTGTTTATTTAAACAAAAAAGCATTTACACAACCACCAATCCTCAGGCATGTTCAAAGAGGACTTCTGGATATATGATTGCTAACATGAACCAGGATAGCCAAAAAATAAATACATAATTCTTTGTTTTGCATCACAGATGACATACACATAGATAGAATGACAGTGCCTGGTTTTCTATAGGTAGGCACAACCTCTAGATGGTCTTAGCACTATATGAGTGCAATCAATGGCTCCCAGGACAGATTAAAAACCTGACATACCATAGAATGGCAACTTTAGTTCAGGCCACTCTGCATCCTGGTTGGAGAAACAGATATGTGTGCAATAGCACTTAACACTTAAGATAAGTGCCTGGAAAATGTTGCCAATGAAATACCAATCACACTGCCTGACTGAATAGAGCCAGTGATCATAAAGATAATGACGCTGATTAATTTTTGCAGCCCAGAAATTGATTCCTTGTGATTGAGCTACATTCTAGCCAAACAGATATCCCAGATATGTCATCTTTAAAATTCTGTTATGTTTTGAAACCACATCAATTGGATCTGATAATTACTTTATTTCACTTATTATTATACACTATATTTCTATTGTGCCACTTAATAATGTGTATACAACCACCTTATACTCCGAACTCTGTGTTAAATATGATATGCGAGACAGTGAGAGTCATTTATTTTAGGAAAAGAGATCTTTAAAAAATAATCTCTTGTATAATTTGGGACTTCCCATGATTATAGTGATGGTTTGAACAGTAGGATATGACATGACTATTGTCCATAAAATCATTTCCAAAACTATACCCGGGTTCATTGAAGACACACAAAATGCAGTGATTGCTATATACATGATTGAGTTAAGCACAACTTGTGCTATCATTGTCCTGCATGCTCGTACAAGGACCTTCAACTGTGGAGATGAACTATACTGTGATGCCATCTGCTTCATCCTCCGCACATGTCTCAACAGAGACCACACGCTACACCCAATGCTGACTAGAGTCACTGTGAAAGGGAGAAAGCAGCCAAGCAGTATGTTAAAGCTAAGGAACACAATGTCTATCTGAACATCATATTTATAGCTAGTTAAATTTATAGAAACATTTTCTTGAACGTCTATTCTTATTGTCCAGAGATACGGCAGATTAATGAGCCATAGTCCCACAAGTGATATTATGAATGTTTGGAAAGTATAAGAGAAAAGTTTTCTTGTCAGGTAAAGTAATAAATGATGCGACCAGTTGACCAGTTTCAGGCAATAGTAAACTGACAGCCAAGCCGTGTTCCAAAAATTGGCATCCATCAAAAACAATTCAACTATCATTATATATAAATAAACTCTGTTTAAATACAGGAGTTGAGGCCTTGAACAATACAGAAGACCACTGGCCATCATGAAACCTTGTAGAGAGACGTTGATGAAAGACATGAAGAGAAAGATTTGATCTGAGAAGCTGAAACTTTGTTTCTTGCTCCAGTCCATGAAATATACAAAGATAATAGAGGAATTTATTGTCATTCCTGCAGTCCCCATGGTAACTGCCAGGACAAGCAGGTAGATATGAGCAGCAGTCAACATTCCTGGTGATAGAAGCTAGTATGTGACAATAGACACATTGAGGACATTATATACAGGTGAGCTCTGCATGCAAATATCTCGAGAAATATGGAGAGCATGTGAACATGGAAATATTCAAGAACATTCCAGCAGTTTCTGGGGCAATACAAGTCATAGAATTTGCCTGTGGATGTGTCCTTTCCATGGCTGATTTAGGTTCTTTAGAGACTTATTACACTGGGCAACAAGGATTTTGGTGGTTAGAAAATAAACACCATGAAATTGGTTCCCTGATTCCAAATATGAAATTCATTTATACATATCAGGTCTAGGTTTTAAGCTATGTAACATCCATCTGTTATATATTAGGTATTAGGACGTTGGGATACTCTCTATCACATAACAAAGCATCCCGCTCGGTGTCCGGTGATACTCAGCTGTCAGAATGGAATTCCNGATCAGAGCGATCTCTCTATACCGGATCTTCTGTAGTTTGCCACCAGGAGACCTCATTCTCTATTTCTTGAAAGTATCATCAAATACATTCAAATTGAAATGGATTAGTGAAGGTTTAGCAAATGGTGTTTTAAATAAAAATATAGCTTCGTCTGATGTTATGTATCCTGAATAAACCTTTAATAAAAGTCTCTCTTATTCATAATTAATACAATCATACTGCAATAAACAAGGTCTGTATCTATTATAATAATAATACCTGTGTGCTTATCACAATGCTGTGTAGTCCAGACAATGAAGCTTAGTAATTAGCTTAGTAATAAACGTATTCAAAATCAAACAAAATGGAAGAAAATAGACATTTGCATTGGTCACTGTATTTACTTATTATACAAAACAGCAACTAACACTCACCCCAGGAAATATCCGCTCCACTCTGAGGGTATGGACCATTCAGAGAACCTTTCACAAATCCTCAATATTAAATCAGTGAAACAAGCCCTTCTCCAGAAAGTGTATAGATTGATTGTGATCTCACAGATGTCTGAGTATAGGGATATATGGAATGGGTAATACTTGATAGCATAACTAATGCTTTGTACAGTGTGGGGAAGACCCATAGAAATAAAGGGAGGGGAGGGCACAGGATCAATCCAGGAGGAGACTATGTTTCCTGTCTTTAACTGGGTAAAGTTAGTGTAAGGTAATGTGAAAAGAGATGAGGATACAGTATGATAAATAGTGCATGTACTCAATATTTCACAGATCAACATAAATGAAATACTAAAGTGTCCAAATGCCCAAAGGTGCAATAAACCCACTAACACGACTCTGTCCATGAAAAAGAAAATCTATTTTATGCCTTTTATACAAGACCAAGCAAAACATCTAAATCAGGAGAGAACGTGACACCTCTGAGATTTGCATCAGCCTCCGTGACTGCTGTCACCTGTGAAATTATTAAAATACAATGATCATTCGTCATGGGTTCGATAAGCATCGTTATGCAATGACCACAACCACCTCTCACCATAGCGTTTTGATACCCTCATTAGCAATATAGCATGACTGTTCCTGGTGTCCTTTTATATATTTCATATAAGTATGTTTTCAGGACATATTTTGGAACCTTACTAATGAGATGAACAAAGCACTCGAGCGAGAAGTGGTTTCTGGTGATTGCTTGTATTGTGGTGAGGTGTTATTAATGCGATGATCATGTTCTGTATTATTCTGATCCAATAATCTATTTTTTAGAAGAACATTGTTATGCAGACTGTGTTGGGTGTTGACATGTTCCTTAGAGAAATGTCATATGGCATGTGGAACTTAGTGCCTGGAGAAATTATTATGTCTATTATTATGGTGGCCTGAGTGATATTACATATAGGGTGCCTGATGAAAGATGTCAAACTTGAACACCTCCTTTAAAGGTAATACAATGCAGCATTCTGTCTAATGACTGAGCCTGGGTCCGCCATGCTCAAGTGCTCTGAAAGTAGCAGACTCGATGTAAAAGAAGGTGGTTTACTCTAACTCTAAAGCATTTGTTTAAAGCAACAAACTACCACAAAGAAAATCTGTCCGTTTTTATGTTCAGCATTAAATATCCCGAGAAGGAAATGATAAAATGGGGTATTGAAACGACTGATTCTGATTCCGCTGAAATAATATTTGAGTCCGTTTGAGCATGTGTATTTCTATAAAAAAAGCTGAACATGTAATATTAGTAAAGGTTTTTTTTAAAACATTCCTACTTTGTCTTGACCAAAGACTCATGAACATAATTTGTGAGCATTTAAACTTGTGAATATGCTTCATTGTGAACATACATACCAGTGTTCGAAGTGGGCCGTTATACGCCCAGCCCCCAATTATACAATGGGGCGGGGATTAGCGCAATATCCCCACTTCACAATTCTCACTTCGTGCCCTGATACATACTACTGAAAACAATAGATAAGATGAAGACTCCCGCATGATCGCAATTTCCAACCACCCAACTTTTCATAAAATTACAAAGATTACAACGGACCAGTGGACATAAATGTGTGGGACGATAAGCTTAGCTTAGGGGTTATTTTACCCTTTACATTTTGTGTTGATAATAATATGAGTAATAAATATTCTGAAAACTATTTTGGGAAAAGTAAATGAGAGCAAATAAAAGTAGACTGACAGAGAACACAGTTCAGTTCTCTGACACATTAATCCTGAGTTTGACATTATATAATGTTACCATACTGACTTTATTATATACTTAGAAACAGTGGTCGAAGTTGAAATTTAGAAGTGAGGGTATGGACATTCAGAAGTGGCGGTATGGAAACACTGAATATAATGGAAGTCAATGGAGATTTTACATTTTTCAGTGGGAGAAGTGCCGGTTTGTCATACCCCCGTATACACCCCCACTTCGAGCCCTGCTTAGAAATGAAGCAATCATGAACATTACATGAAGAAAAGGTGCAAACAACATGGCAACTATTAAACCTGTATAGTATTAATGACGATTATAATGGTGATGATCTAGATATACTGTAATACATATTGTAACTCCTTGACATTTTATCATAGGAGTTACAATAGTTTCTCAAGTGTGCAGAAAGGTTGAGTTGTTCCAAGTACTAGATGTTACTTCAGTAATAGAACAATGCGAAACTGACTTGCAACTGTAGTAATTTCACTTTATTACAAACACATAATTATTCTTTTCTACTGACCGGATACACTGTTCAATCAACTATCTTCACTGATTGTATAAAGCAGTGAGCAGCGACCTCAGTCACTCGATGGCAGTTAAGCTGTATAATTAATACTAAGACATTTGGAAGAAATTCAGTACAGTTTTCTGCTAGGATGGGATCAAGGATGAAGCACATATACTCCAGATGTTGTCAGGTGGAATTTCCAGGGCACGTCCCTTCAGGGTTGGGATGGACTCGTGTGGTCAGCAGTGATGTAAAGCAGTTGTATAGCAGAATTTTCTCGGTATACCACGCATCTCATAGAAGGCATATTTACCCGCTACCTGTAAAAGAAATTCTATCAAGCCAAAATATGGTGACTTTACAGTTGTAATAATAACTTCACGAAGGAAAAAACTACTCTGCACACCACTTATGAACTGGTTATATAATTATGTCATTCCCCTTAATCATATATCTTATATTTAGGGGCGGTGCTCACACTAGGGCCTTATTGTAAACTTGTTCTTTTAGGAGAAAAGAAGACAGAGAAAGGAAGGCTCCTATTAAGAACGGGAGCACTCATTTTATATACCAAATAACATATTGAATTCATAAAACTTCACTTTTATTAATGTTAATAAAATCAATAAATAGAGACTCAAATGCGAATTAAAATAGAAAGTGTGAAAAAGATAAGGAATGAAAGTGTTTAAAAGACCGACACGGTGGTAGATTGGATCCTACTATATGTAATTGATAGTATGCTATCAATCCTTATCTTTTTCACACTTTCTATTTTAATTCGCATTTGAGTCTCTATTTATTGATTTTATTAACATTAATAAAAGTGAAGTTTTATGAATTCAATATGTTATTTGGTATATAAAATGAGTGCTCCCGTTCTTAATAGGAGCCTTCCTTTTTCCGTTTTCTTCTCCTAAAAGAACAAGTTGTAATAATAAATAGGCACCCGTGCATAGGAAAACAGGAACACAGCTGGGTTATAAAGGGGGGTTTCCTTATTACCATAAATATTAATACATCTTAGTAATGGCTTAAATTCACCCTTCTGTACTATGGGACCAGTATGTTCTCCCCCCACATCAAGATCATCTCCAGAAATTGCCGGATCTTTCCTTAAGCTGAAGACAATGAAGGATCAAACAAATGAATTTTATAATATATAAACTCCATATTGCACTATATATATTGTGATGTATAATTCTTCTTTGTGATATTACAAATTTAATGATAAAGTATTATTCTAGCATCAACCATATAAATTAGCGCATAGTGCAGTCACTAATGGCCAGAGGAAAAACACATATTTAAACAACCACAGAATATTCAGAGAGGAATACTACTAATACTAGGTCAGGGGGTTACAGGCAGCCAGGAACATGCCTGAAGGAGCCCCTGGGAAGGGTCATTTACATTGAGGGCAGAGGTGCATGCTGGGAGAGGCTCAGTCACAATGAAAGTGAAACGATCTTAGTGCCCCAAACTAATAAACTTATTAAAGACACTTTCAGATAGATAAGGAGAACGAATCACCGGTGTCACTGATATAAAGCCCATGTAAAGTATTTACAACTTAGAATCTATGTATTGTTTCTTATAAAGGGCTTGCGCTAATGGTTATATCTCCTGATTTCCAGTTACTGTTCGACACAGGTAACTGAAATAAAATATGTGATTGGAAAGTCAAAAATGTTATCACGTTGTTATCAGCTTTGGAATAAAGAATAATTAATCGAGTATTCATCTATCTATAAAAGGTCAACGATAGACGGGCCATTTGCTGCATGACATTTGTTTTATCATATTGTTAAAGATTTATCTTTCATACACAGCTATTACATGAAGTTTCTGCTTTATACACATGGGACAATCTTCATCTTAGACACAGGAGTCACCTCTTTTACTCTATGACCGGGATGTGAGCAATGACTTGGATGAGGACATGTATAAGTCATACTCAACCTGTAGATATGAGTCTCATCCAAGTACCATTTATGTGAACCAATGTGTATGTGTATTTATTTCTAAGCATCTCAAGCATGTAAATTAATCTCACCTTGTCCAATTACGTTTATGAATCCACTATTAGGGGAATCTCCACGTTGAGGTTGGTCGGGTTTGTTGGGCGAGTTTGGTCCTTCTCGTCTTGATTTTGCTCAATCTCGACTTTTTTGACATTTTGGCTAGAGGCGAGTTAAAATTCTTGTTTTTTGAAAATTTCCCCCTCCAATTAGGAGTGAGTTTGTTTTTAAGTCACAGTATATATAAACGTGTTAAGGTTTTTTAGGGCATTTAAGGAGTTGGAGATTGGTAAGATGAGTCAATGGCTGAAGTTTTTGAGGCAATAGTTGAAAGGGGTTTGTTTCCGTATCATTTTTTGTTGTGTCCTTTTTTATATATATTTGAGTGTTTTTTATTTTGTTTTTTTGCCCCTTTAAATCTGTGTGTGTGTTAGGTGTGTGACTGAGCTTATGAGTTTTTAAATAGCCTCTGGGGAATGAAGCAGAACCCTTATGCACCTATTGGAGGTAACATACCTCTAGTCACATCCGACCAACTAAGGAGTCCTTGAAACATGACTGGGAATGAATGCCAAGCCAGTAACCAACTACTTCCTTAAGGAGGAGCTGCCCATCTACAGACAGCTGTTTCGGGGTGCTTGCCCCTCATCAGTGTAGATCAGGCACCTGGCTGGCTAGTGAGAGACCTATTATTTTGCTCAATGGGACAGACATTATCTGTAAGGAGAATCACCAAGATGGTGTGTGGAGATCTTCAGGCCATCATGTTCCAATGAAAAAGTACATATTTTAATTGCCTCTGGGGAAAGAAGCCGTATCTCTAGCGCCACCAAGCAAAAAAAAGTGACTGGTACAGCCCAGGAACAGCCCTAGACTGAGATGTGTCGGGTGCTAAATACCTTCTCATCTGTTCATATAAGCTCAGGAGGTTTGTCCGGTTGAGGCGAAATAACTCCTGATCAGACAGGTCCAAGAAGGATCTCACATGATGGGGAATTCCAGACGAGGGAGAACCTGGGTCTGGAGATGTTCTGTGCCCTCCAATCCACCATTTGACCTCTGTGCGAGGACACAGGCTACAGAAAGTCCTTGCATTGCCATAAATGAATCAATTTTTCATATTACACATCCTTTAACAACCTGTGGAAAGTACAAATGTTTTAACGTAAAATGTCCCTTTTTTTGTTGCCATTTGGCCTTGGTGTACTTTCTTCAGCACATTGTGCTACACCCGAGTTGGGTCTGGTTCTGAATAGGGAGCAATTACATGTGCATCATTCCAGAGCATTCACTGTACAAAATCNTGCCATGCGCTACACGAAATGCCAAATTCTGTTATTTTCAGCTATTTTTAGCATTTTTCGAAAAAATCCAAAACCAAAAGTGGTCGACACACATCCCTATTTAATACGATAAAACACATGTTTATTGGGTCTACTTCTAGCTATAAGAGTGTGGCAAGAACTATGATAGCAAACTGTAACTGATTAGAGGACAGAGAATTGCTTTCACTTTGGGTCAAAGCTATAAATGGGAGAAGGCGACTTTCTCTTTCTCTACCTGTGAGCTCTGCAGAAGACAACACTCATTATCCAGACATGGAGAGAATCGCTAAGAACACTGAGTATATTAAGAACTTCAGTCTAGATGACTGTCCCACAGGTAATAAGGGGTATAAGCGAGTTCTCCTCCAGCTCTTTGGATTTATGGGTCATGGAAAATCATCTTTCATCAACTCCTGCAAATACGTCCTGGAAGGTGGAGAGTTTAAGGTTTACACAGATGCATCTGGGGATGACGGAGGTAGCACAACAAAGAGAATCTCATACCCACTGACGGACACTCTGACGCTGGTGGACAATAGAGGCTGCAGCACCATGAACAACTATGAAATGAGCGAAATATTTGCCCAACTAGGTAACTACAGAAATGTCTATATAATGTCTTCTTGTATAGTGATTTCATATCTCTCTATTTGTTACATTCTTCATGAACTGCAGTGGCATTCGAATCAATATGAATGAGATGAATCAGACAAAAATGTGTCCATTTCCAGGTAATTTGCTGCCTTTGGATAAAAAAATTACTTGGAGTAAAAAAGCCAAAGAACTTAGAGATAGAATTATAGAGGCGGAAAAGGAAATCAAGTCGTCAGATTTTATCTTTCCCATATTCGTGTACAGGTACGTACTCAAAGCACAATATTAACATTACAACTTATTGTTCACAATAATAATATAATCATAATATACATAATATCATAACACTGTGTACAGGTGCAACATCAAGATGGATATAACTGACATATAAGTAGGAGAAGTTCTGGTTAGGCCATAATAATATCACATGTTATATGGAGGAAAATAACAACGAGACAAAACTGTGGTGTAATGAAGTATTAGTCAGAGTATTATTATTAGTGGTAGGAATAATAGTAGTTGGAGTCAGAGTATTAGTATTTGTACAGAAAATAATAGGAAAAATGTCTCACCAATAACTGCAATTAACCAGCGAATTCTACCATTCTATGTGTATAATAAGTGGGAACAGTAGTAGATATCAGAGTATTAGTGGTAGGAGTAGTAGAGCTACGATTAGTGGTAGTCAATACAAATTAACTTTTTAAAATTGTGTTTCTTTAGTGTAAAGAAAGGAATTGATCAGGATGAAGCAGAAGAATTCAAAGAGCTATTGACAATCGCCAGAGACCTGACAGGTAAATGTTGAACATTTTGGAGGGCCCTTTCCAGTGGGTATGACCAGTGTTGTGTGAGTTGGTAAATGATATGTGGGTTTATTCATTATACTTCATTAAACTGTACCCTCCTTTATCACACTTAGTGCATGGCGCTGTTTAGCTGCTGTGCAGGGGGTTGGAAGTCTCACATTCATCCTCATGCGTTTTAATGGAAGATTGGCTTTATGCGTGGGCCTTTTTTTCAGAAGGAGGCCTGGGGCTTTAGTCCCATCCGCCCCATTGCTAATCTGGACCTGACTGGCATACAGCATGACACTCACCCATCACACTGACCCACAGAGCTGGCACAGGCATGATAGTGTGTTACAGCATGGCACAGGAGCGTTACATTAACTTATATGCCTTATATTAACCCTGCACATGCAGGAAACAGGGGGACAATAGAGACATATAGGGGAAGATCTATAGAAGCTGGATATAGAGACCAGAGACAATGCAATCCTAAGGGGGTAATGATCCATCAGTGACATCAGTGACACGAGTCTTTCACAGGGGTGACAGAGAGACACACTGGAGGGATAGTCAGACATACTGGGGGGTCGGCTTATAATCCAGTCAATAAGTTATC
>JABWIB010001721.1:41806-51926 GCA_016617825.1 Platyplectrum ornatum | reverse complement strand
GTTCTATAATAGGATATTTCACCTGAGGAGAAGCATATATAAAGGAACCTCCATGCACAGGCAGCTGAGCGAAAGCTATAGAGCGTATGAGAACAGGACTACCGACTGGCATCCGTTCCTGAAACGTGACACAAGAGGAGGACTTCATGGGCCATGGCCAGTGGTGGGATTCAGCCAGTTCTAACAGGTTCTGTAGAACCTGTACCTAATATAGATGTCGATTCTTAGAACCGCTTGTTAATGGGTAGAGATGTGTGGTCTTGGTTTAATTTAAACCAATACAGGGTAATATACCAAGCACAATATAGGGGATACACCATGGACAATACAGGGGGATACCCCATGGACAATACTAGGTGACACGCAATGTACAATACAGGGGGATACATTGAGGTTAGCATTATGGTTTTTTCTAAAACAATTCAATTTTGGACGGATTGCCGCTGGAAAGGGCCGGGATTTGGTGAAATAAGGGTGGGGCTTAAGTAGAGCTGTGGGACATAGAACCTGTTGTTAATTTATTTGAATCCCACCACTGGCCATGACCAACATTTAGTCTATGACCTAGAAAAAACTTGGGCCAGTCCTCAGGAGAAGAGTACGTCGGGAACAAATGGAGAAACATAAAAGCAACCAGAAATCCTGCTGGAAAGCTGTCTGACCCCAGCAGGCGCCCATCATGTGAGGAAAAGCTGCCTGGGTGGTCCCCTGTCATTATAATACCATGATGAGTGTCAGGGGGATGAACAGTGCAATGGAGGAGTATAGGTAACAGTGATGAGTGTATCAGGGAATAGAGAGGATAGTTGGTTCACACAGAGTAGTGATGGAACCAGGGGCAGAACTACCGATGGTGCAGCCATGTGTATATATCTATATGTGTGCATATATAGCTCTGTAAATCTCACTTTAAATTCCCCACATTTGCCTGTTTCCAGAAGAGCCCCACACACAATGCCTTGACGTCACGATGGTCAATGGGACCAGCAAGAAGGAAAAGAAGAGGCTTTGTTCTGCATGAAGAATGTGGGTAAGTGTTTAGTGTGATGATGACGTTTGGGTGTCCGTTGGGTGACGTTGTGGGGCCCACAAATCGCTAGTTCCATGGAGATTATGTAGCTCACCTATTCTACCCTTCACCAGCCTTCTCAGCTCCATTTCCTCTGCTCTATACATTATCTTCTGTACAATGAGAGTTGTTTTGCAGTAAGTAAAGTCCATATCGTGATGTTTCTGGTAAGGTCATTGATGGGAAATCATGTAGCCGGTTTACTGTAACTGTGATAAATAGATATAATATGTTACACATTACAATTTACAGTCTCTGAATAAGTGATAGGTTATCATGCTTATTGTACATATATCTGTTACCCTCATGATAAGATTTCCCAGAAATGAGAAAGAAACAGCCATGTTGACAAAAGGCGGAATCGGTTGTTCAGCATAATCTGGTCCTTGTAGGAAGTGGATGGAGAATTCTAGTTGTCCTGAAACCCCTTGGGTTGATTAGGGAACTGAATTCTCACATCATATCTGATAAGATAAGTGTTAGTGCCCAAACCCAGGGCAGCGATACACACACAAATGATGACCAGCACCACTAACCACCATGCATCAGATGATAGTCACAGTATACGACTAATGTGGACATCATTTCCTCATGGTTCAAAAGCATTGGTGTAACCATACCGCATAAACCAAGAATGCACATGTGCACGTGTGTAGGCACCTTGCAGGACACCTAATTGTGGTGGCCTGTTTCCATCACAGTGTATGGTATCCAATACAATTAAACTTTCATTAAATCTTATATAGCATGGGTTCACAATGCCATAGCATACCATAACACACATGTAATACATACATAGCAAGAGGATACAAAATAATAACTTACTGGGTTGGGATGTGTATAATGTATTACACTGGATAAAGGCAGGAGGGTGGGGGTCCCTGCTCGTGAGAGCTTACATGCTAAGGGACTTGTTAGGGGATTTACTGGTGAATCTGGTTCTTACTCCGTAAATCTCCCCTCATTATGTTATCATTGAGATGAGCTGACATATTGTACGGTAGGGTGTGATCAGGTGGAGGTGCCTGTATGTTAGTGGTCCTCTGTGTGGACTGGGGCAGATAATAGACATTCTCTGTACTGAGCTGATTATTATATCACAAAAAAGAGAATAATTACCAGGTCAGTGATTATACTCTTTCACTTTCACTTTTACCTGTGCAAGGAGTGTTTCATACAATCAGTTCTCGGCATTGTATACGTTACAAGAAAACAGGTAAGGGCAGCTTCTGGATTCACTGCTTTACTTTTTATTGTAAATTATGTTTAATAATTATATATATATATATATATATATATATATATATATATATATATATATATATATATATATAATCATGATTTAATCGTGTACTTTAGTATATAAAATACAAAATATATAAGTCTTATAAATACAGTAGGTTTAGGCGTTTGCCACCATACCCTATGTCTCATTCTACCTTAACCCTGTCTCTTCCCCGCTCTTCTAATCTCTTCTATCAGCAGTCTATCTTCTTATTTCTTTCTGTCCCTCTCCACCGTCCTCTCTCCCTTCTCTGTAGCTCTCATTTTATTGCCCTTTATCTAGCATTTATTTGCACATTATGATCCTCACATGTAATAGAATACATATTCAGCAGACATAAAGTGTAGTGGGAATAATTTGGAACATCTAAGATTCTGTAACAGTCTTGAGGGGATTTACTTTACGTTATATACTTTACTTTATATAACAAGTGGATCCATGATTATTCATTCCGAACTCCACTTCATTTAGCTAAATTAGCAAATCCCCCCTCTGTAGATTAATAATGATCATGAGGTGCCAGACTGATCCTTTATTGCTTTTTCTCCCATCTCTGGATCAGCAAATAATTGCACAAACGTATTATCTACTAATGATCCACCAATGTTCCTTAGTATGGAGAATATGAGGCGTTTTCCTGATCTAATACCGTAAGTTGTTTCTGTAGGAATGCAATATTCTCATATCTTAGATCCCAGTGCACACTCCCCTTCACACCCGTTTCATGGGGGGAACAAAAGGTCACTTAAGTGTTCTAAACACTACTCATAAAGGTTGTCATTCAGAGTAGATCCATGTGTAAAGTCTGTAGCTCTGTCCATACCAGTTAAATGCTTTCCCTGCATTTCGTTTGCAACTCTGGGATATGTACGGAATTCCTGAAGATGGAAATTGGGAATACTTAAAGTTAGTAATTAGTAATGGATCAGGCCCAATAGGTGTAAAACATTTATTAATTTCTCTTTCCTCTTTAGTTTGCTCACCTACTGGTGAAGAGTTTCTGGGACTCCTTGTTGCCCACAGATAAAAATGGATTCGAGGAAGCTGACAGTGGGAATTTTCACAAGGGATCAAGAGAACAGTTACACCTGGCTCATCAATTCTCTTCAGACCATTGTAAAAGACGTCCACCCAGTGAAGATCTCCAACAATAACGGGGATTTTATAAATGAACTTTCCCAGTGTGACTTTGCCATTCTCTATCACTCAAAGAACAGAGGACGAGTCAACGTCACCGATGTCACCGACTCTCTATATGACAGAGAACTGAAACTTCTCAATCAACAGTATGGTACAACCAATCTCTTTCCCACTCTTATCGAATTACATGAACTTCTGATCATCTGGTAAAGTTGAACCTCTATGGTTATAGAGGGCAAATAGCAATATTTTGAATCTGCAATGTGACACATTTATGACAACAACTCAGTACCCAGTGCTAACTCTTGTGTTGTGTATTTTGCAGGTAAGGAGAACGTTTTGGTGGTAATTGATGACCTAGACGTCAGTGATGATATCAGAAAGAATGAAATCCTTGACGATCAGCCGAGTATCCGAGATCTATCTAAGGACCTTTTCCTGTTCAGCAACACAGATAAATCATTTCGAAATAGTCACCTGACAAATCACTGGAAGAACCAGACTGATGCCTTCAATATGAATTGTCTCCAGAAAGAAATTAAAGGTGACAAATTGTTGGAAATTCAGATATAAAACTGAGATAGAAAATTGTGATAAGAGTCACTGTGCATGTACATGTCTAACTATTTATACATTATACTAGGTATATACTGGACATTGTATTATATATTAGGTTTTTTGGCTTTGTACTTTATGATGTGATTCTTCTGTCTTCCATAGGACACACAGGCAAGTCTGCAACACAAAGTGCCGATGGACGGTATTATATCCAGGTTAGTAATAACAAAGTAGGGACTTCTGAACTTCCTTTTACTTAAAACATAGAAGACAACCAGAAGACCCCTGGTTGATGTTTCCAGTTTTATCTACTCCATTCATTGATTAATAAATAAATAAAGATTATGTTGCATGTATCTGATCTCTTCTCTCACAATCTATGTCTTCTAACAGAAGAGTGAAAACCAAACTAGAGATCTACAGCAACAACCAAGTAAAAACATCATTAAGGTAATTGCTCATTTACTATAGAAAATAACTTTTTGAACATTTTAGATTACAAATTTGTATTTTCTTCAATTGTCCGGCTTTCTCTGCATTTACTCCATTGAAATGGCCTTTACCTGGTTAATAGGAACATCGCCACTGCTAGATCGGAGATCTTCTCTCTGTATATATTCTCCTAATCCAGCGTCTTTTGACACAGTTGTTTTCTCCCTAATTCGCCAAATGTTTCGTTCTTTTGGATTTTTGTGAATGTCTCATCACTTTTACTACTCCTTCTCAGGTTACGCTTCTATCTGTAACTTCCATTATTTCCATTATTTCCTCTTTCTGTTGGTGTCCTCATTGCTTTGCCTTTCATGTCTCCTTTTGTCCCTCTCCATCTCCTTCCTGGGTAAATGTCTAAGCTCCTTTGGCTTGTAAAATCTCGATACTGAGGAGACATACATTTATTTCTTATATAGAATATTTCTTAGCTTATCCTCACGATACTTTCCATCTGCCTCTCTCTCTACAAGTAAATGATGGAAAAAAATTATTATATAATAGGGTGTAAGAAACAGCATACATACCTGAAGCATGCAATGATGAAACATTCTCTTCTTTTGTAAGAACTCTGAAGGACTCTTCAAAAGGGTCTTCTGTTGTAGAAGAAAAACAATGGACTAAGAGGAAGCTTCCAGAGACACAGAGACGAGTAATCCACAGAGGCTTCTCGATTCTCTATATGTTACAACTATCATGCATTACTTTATCCGTACATCAAAAATGTGATTTCTATCTGATTATTTTACTGTAATACAATCTTTCGACATTCTAGTGTGGACAAAATGTTATTCTGTGTGATAAAAACTATGAAGGCACCAGCATCTATATAGTGTCTTGTATCATATTGTTACTTAATAAAAATCAAAATGTGAACCTGATATGATACTCTTTTCCATGTCAGACTTGTGATATAATGTGCACTTTGTGACATTTGTACACCAAGAACAAGGGGGTAGCGTTGCCTATATAGTGACTGACGACATCGCTATGTTGACCAGTGGGTTACGGAATGAAACACCCCACCTCACCTGCCACCACCAAGGATTATTCGGACAGTGCGCTCATTATCTTTGGAGGCCGTGGGTTCTTCTTTCAAACAAGTCGAACACAATTTACCATTACCAGAATTATGATGAACCCAATATGACCTCGCCTGTGACAATATGTAGTGTTTACACCAGAGCAAGTCTGCATGTGAATCGGTAAGAACACAGGAACTTATTAATATTAGTACAAAAGGGATAATAGAAGACGCACTATGCACACAGCTTCTTATAAAATTAAATGACTCCACTTACAAAGACTCTTCCTGGCCTGGGGTTAGCAGAGTAGTTATGGATCGCGTCCTTAGTTACCATGAATGACTCCTATATTTGAAGATAGACATTTTAAAACCTATAGGCCACCCAGCTTTGGGACAGTAACAATAGAGGCTGGGTGATTGACCAGGCAAAAGATTATCTCCTGCATCCTGAGATCTGGGTTTTTGACCCAGCATACGCACATCCTCAATATTTCCTTCCTTCCAGGCAGGTGTAGTAACGCAATGTCAGACCAGGCCACGAAAACTGATTTCAGGTCAGGCCAGGTCTATAAAATCAATATACATAGATATACGGGCAATGTTTGCTTTTACAGGAAAACTTTATCTGTCCAGCACTATCTAGTTACTATGCTGGAAATTAATATTTAGATTGTACTGTATCAGTATAATAAAACTATACGATGAAGATAAAATCCTGCACTTTCACTTTCACTGTGACTGTGCCAGGGGTGGATGAGGGAGGAGGAGACGGCACCAGACAAGAGCAAGATAAAAGTAACGTCGCGCTTCGTGGGTGAGGTAAGTTTATTTGTTCATATGTTCATAAGTGAGTAATAATGCAATCCATTGATGTCTTCATAAATACATACAGGAATGATGCAAGTATACATATTTGCAGATCATTTCAGTAAGCGTGCGTTTGGGTGTGTGAGATATTTCAGCTGTATCTTGTTCATTATGCTACTTTGTTATTCCATATTTAATATCTCTCTAAGACTTCTCTCACATCTCTGTCTCTTTTCCTGCCTCTCCCCTTGCTCTCTCTCTCGTCTCTCACTCTCTCCTTATTATCTTCTCTTTCTCAACACTCTCCCTAAATCTATCTCTCCCTCACCTCTCTCATATGCAGTTATCTCTCTCCCCAAGTATATGTTTCTCTCTCTCTTATAATAGTTTTACTGGACGGTTTCTTTTGATTCAGACAGAGGAAGCTAGTACAATTGGTATATATTAATGTTATTTTGTATAATGGATATACATATACTTAAGCCCGCCATCCACCAGAACGATTCTCGTCACAGTGGGATTTTGAGCGATATTGTGAAAGGTTTTGCTATTTAGAACGTGTCAATTATCGGTCCCATACATGAAGAGATTATTGTTCCCAAAACAAAAATGGTAGCATACCTCAAACTGCTGCCTCAAAATTGTTAGCAACAACATAAAAGAAAGACCTAAAAATCATTAAACGATATGGGAAATGCCCACACAACACACCATATTGTACCCCTTAAACGATAATTAATTGGGAATTGGGAAAGATCAAATTGTCATAAACTAAAAGTAAAAAAAATTGGCACCACACACAAGAACGAGATTTTGAATGATCAATGAAAATTGGACTATCGAAACGAGAATCATTCTTTTGGATGGCCAGCTTAACAGAAATGTTTCATATAACCAATAAATTAATTTATATTGTGCACTTTTGCAGAATATTTTAATATATTAGTGTAAAGAACAGCTGATCTGATATGTTATTATGAATCAACAATTTATTTTGTGTCACAGAAATATTTCTCCTCGTCCAGGTGAACATCCCAGAGGCTCCCATTAACCATATATGAAAATGGACGCAAGGAAAATCACAGTGGGAATTTTTTCAAGAGAACATTTGAACAGTTATTACTGGCTCTTTCCTTTTATTCAGACCATCAGTGAAGTACAAAATGTCCGTCCAGTAAAGATCTCCACCAACCTCACGAAGTTCATGGAGGAACTTCCAAAGTGTGACTTCGCCATTGTCTACCACTCGAAGAACAGAGGAAGAGTCAACGTCACCGATGTCACCGACTCTCTGTACGACAGGGAACTGGAATATCTCAATCAACATTATGGTGAGAATAAACCTAAACCTTTTCATATATCTGCATATAAGACCATTGTCGCACAAACATACAACAAATAAATGGCAGCTGTATGTATTGTGATATAGTGCTTATTTCTCTATATCCATATTTCTACATACTACTATTCATTACAGCTACATCTGATGGCTCCTGCTCGGCTCTGTGGGAAGGGGAAAGTAGAAGTTTGGCTGCAGGATAGAGTATAGCAGTGGAAGGTTATGGTTAGGCTACATGGAAAGGATGAAGCGTAGAAGAGAAAGGTTATGGTTAAACTATGAGGAAAGAATGGAGAATAACAGGTTACGAAGGTTACGAGGAAGGCATAAATATATATATATATAAATGTTTAATGAATGTCCACAATATATTTCATGGTGTAAGGTTTGGTTTTGCAGGAAAAAAAAAAGTTCTGGTTGTGATTGATGATCTGGAGGACAGTGACGAAGAGAGGAAGAGATTTATCCTGAGCAACCAGCCGACTATCCATAGTATGGCCCACGACCTGTTCTTCTTCAGTGTATCAGAAAAGCTCATTATCGGTAGTGCTTCTTTTCACCTGGGAGACACACAACACAGCCAGACTCACCTCATGAAGAAGATGGATGATATGAAGAATATAATACAAGCTTCTGTGCCGCGCTTGTATTATAGTGAGTATTTAACGTAATTCAAAGTAGGTTATCTGGTTGGGCAAAGTCCCAATAAAATGACGTGCTACAGAAATAAATCCATATGTTGCAACGATGTTCCACACTCTTGCAATTCCACTCACTGTGTCGGACCTGTCCACCTACATTATGCTGGGTGGGCAGGGGGAGATGTAAATTAAGGGATTAAGGAGGGGAAAGTAGAAAATTGCGCGGTAAGTGGTTAAAAGGACCAATGAATTGTCCAATTAAGTTAAGGTAGAAGAGCAAAGGTCAACTTCCTCACAGCGTAAGCTACTAGACCCCTGAGTTTCCCGAAAGAGAGAGGGGAGTTTACACCCTCACATGCCTGCACTGCTGTACGGGCAAGCGGGAACATGGACACGGCCCCTAGTGTCATGGTGTGCCCAACATGTCTACTGATGGTGTGAAAGTCACATTAGCATGCATTAATTGTTCATCTATATCTAATACATAGTTATGCAGATATGGCAGGTAAGTCAGATGTAGATACGGGTCTTGGGCCTTCTAAGGTGTGGACATCTCTGATGGTTATATTATGTCTTCTGTTTACAGGGAATGACTTCTGGTCTCAGATATATCATGAGCAAGGACCATTTCTCAGGGTATGTATCATACAATATGTCAATATCATATTATTACACATACAGACTGTCATATATATTGTCGGTGGATTTCGGCCCATATTCCAATATTTTTATCCCGTCTGTGCATGGGTTGCAAACATATGTGTAGATATGTCTGTATACCGCTGCACAAACAGATTAATTACTATTACCCATGTAAGGTTAGACTGCGGGGGGAAGTTTAAAAGACAGGCAGTTTGGGGGATAGGTATAGGGAGGGGACTACAACATACGTGTCATAAACAGCAGGAGAGAAGACATATTGTATACACGGGGCCAGGTCATGGTAACTCATGAGAAGTGCAGTTCATAGCTCATACTATTATTATACTTATTACAATTCCGGAAAGTTCTGCGACCCACCCTCTTCACCTTCTTATGAAAGTTTTTTGTTCTGTCTTTCAGAAATTCCTCCTCCTCATCGAACTATTATTATTAGGTTTCATTGTGCTTTATTTCTTCTATTAGTCCAACATGATAAATAACCAAAACCATTCCAAAACCAGCAGAGATGATGGACCGGACCGAGGAGCACTCAGGAGATACTGAAGATACAGAACCCTGTGGAGCTCCCATAACAGTCAATGATAGAAATATAGATATATAATGCCGTTTATAAAAACCGCTGTTTATCTGGTCACAATGGTGGTAAACGCTCCTCATAAGGTTCCTTATTCTTCACGTGGGTTCAATTAATTGAAATTTAAAACTTTTTATTTACACATTGAACATTTAACAGACACTGAGATTCATTATCTGTACATTTATAACTTTAAATAAATGATACATCTCGTTGGTGATTCATGCATTTATTTTCTTCTTTCTTTCTACAATTAAGCATTAAAAAAATATATATATATATATTTTAGACAGTTGAAGTACAACAAAGTTGTTGTTTCGGGTTGGAATAAATGCACAAATGGAGATCTATTACTTTACCGTTCACACATCAGTGTCATTCGTTTGCTCATACAAAATGGGGGTGATACAAAATAAATTAGCTACATATATCAAATACAGTGGAACAGACAGGGCCGCCAAGAGAAAATCTGGGCCCGGGTACAGCAACTTTTGGGGGTCCCCTCGCCCTCAAATCCCCCCCCCCCCC
>JABWIB010001721.1:25319-38404 GCA_016617825.1 Platyplectrum ornatum | reverse complement strand
TGTATTAGTGTATATATGGTGGGCACTGGTTTGATGGTGTGATTGGCAGTGTTGGTGTATTAGTGTATATATGGTGGGTACTGGTTTGATGGTGTGATTGGCAGTGTTGGTGTATTAGTGTATATATGGCAGGCACTGATTTGATGGTGTGATTGGCAGTGTTGGTGTATTAGTGTATATATGGCGGGCACTGGTTTAATGGATTGGTTTGAACTTTGATACTGTGTAACAAGAGATGCGTTTTGACATTCAACATAAAAAACTTTTCTGAAATGATGTTACTGAGTTTATTTCTGCTTCTTCTACAGGACAAAATATGCAGCCTCCAAAGATTTCCAAGGTATGTACCATATAATAAATGTCCTATCTGGTATCGCACACACAGTTGTTTCAGCACATAAATGCACAGTTGTTTCTTGTAATTTCATTATTTTTATTTACTACATAAGAGGCTCCAGCATCAGGCAGCCATCTACATTTATTCAATTAAAATGATTGCTAACTCCTTCTGTCCCGTGGGATTCCTTTGACTGATCTCAACTTGAGACCTTGGGATCTGGCCCAAGGTCTCAAGNTCAGGGTGGAAATTTGTATATCTGAATTGCTGCAGTACTCGAAACAACTTTAAACTATTTACACTAAAGCTGGGCATCCACTAGAACCCACTAGAACAATATCGTTCTAGTGGATATTGGTGGGTCTTCGGCACCATTCACAATAACAATAACATTCAAGTGGTGAAAAAAAATAAAAAATAAAATTAAAAAACCTTGTACTTACCTCTTTGCAGCTGTGACGGGGCACTGGAAAGGGAGTCTGGATCCAGTTGTTATTATAATTGTTATTATACTTAATCATTTCTTTTTGCCACTGTGAAATTTCATCCTCTAATAAAACGTTATCTTCTTTTTCAGAAATGGCTCCTCCTCATCGCATTTGTCATTATTGTGATAATTGTGGTTATATTGGCAACAACGTTATAACCAGCAATCACATGAGGAAGGATAATAAACTTTAAATCCAGGATAATCCAGTGAGGGACCAGCTGAAGCCAGGGTGAAAAGTGGACTTAATAATCCATTGATTAATCTGTAGGTTGCCCATAAAAGCTAATATATATTCATGTAGATAAAGATTATCAGTACGAAAGAAAGTTTTCCTCATTTTACCCCCCCCCCCCGCAATTCAACATGGTTTTACTACTTGCGAGTAAGGCATAAGTCCCTAAAGATCTGAATCTAGCCCATTGTTACCTATATTAATCATTGAGGACACATTGCTTCGAATAGCTTTGCTATTTCCTATGGACTTTTTCTTGTGATGCGTGTATTGTTTCTCCAATAAATTTTTGGAAAAGATTCTTTAATTTGTTGCGTATTTCTTTCTTTTTTTTTTTTTTTTTATTAAACTAGCATATTACTCTATAAATCATCTTTTGTCCCAGTTGTGTTATCAGAATCAGGTTTTCCTTCATTCAAGTTGTTTTTCTAGTTCTTGAGATAAAACCAAGATTTTCTTCAAATGTTTTAAATACAGATGTAATAATATAAAACGCAAACATTACATAGAGCAGCACAACACCTTAACCTACACACATATAAGTATAGGCTGGATTAAAGCCAAGATAATTAAACTTCCAGATTGGTGCATCATTAATGGGGCACGTCCATTTTAGAAGATTATGTCCTTCTGTTGGAAGCCATTTTGCCATTCTGGATTTTCACACCTTTCCTCTCCTTTGTGATGGTTCCGGCTGACGGCAAGTCAGCCGTGTATTGGTGGTGCCCAGCAGTTATGCAGAGGGTCGTGTCATGGTGTTAGGATTTATTGAGTGGAGTTCTGAGGCTATACCGGTCATGATAACATTTGACTTTGTGTAATACTGCTCTTACGAGCCACCACAGTGTCTTCTAGCTGCTAGAATACAAGTGTTTTGGAGGTCAATATTCTTTCTATATCATTGGTGGCTGATAAGCAACCAGGACGCCTTTGCCTTCTTACTCTCAGCGCAATCTTAGTTCTCACATTCTTAGTTATATCTCACATTTTTGTAGAAAAAGTTGGGTAGAGTGAATGTTTTGCTGTCAATGTCAATTTATCCAAAATAGCAGTGAAATAAACATCATTTCTGTTCATAAAGGTTTAAAAAGGTAAGTGTAGAATGTATCTATAGAGGGTGCAGTCTTAGAAAGGCATTGGGACCATTAAAACTGATGGAAGGAAGGAATCTGGACAAAACCATGGCAATATTATTTTTGCATTTTAGCAACCCTGCAATTCAACATGGTATTACCCAAGTGTAACTTTCCTTCTCTTTTTCCAACATCAGGATCAGGTCCAATAAGAAATGGTGATGCTGATCTGAGCTTTTGACATACAGTATGACCTGTATCTGTGCAAACAGACTATTCAAAAGTTAGACATGTAACAACCGGATACACAATGAACAGACACTTGTAAGCCCATTCGCACAGGAGTAGTACTCTCCCCCTGGTACACCCAGACCCCAACCTTAACCTTACCACAGCAAATCCAGCTCATACAGAATGAGCTATATGATTAAATACCTCCCTCTGATCTACGTAAGGCGTGCCTTGGAATCCAGGAGGATAGAAAGGGTTTTCTAAAGCATAACCAGCATCTTCGTGCATGCTCAGTGGAGTATTTATGTGATACTCTTGTATAAGTAGCCTGAAACCTGTCATAGGTATGTGGACAATGTGGTAAATTTAAATCTACACAGATCTATGAATATGTCAAAAAAATGAGATCATTCAGAAAGAAAATGAAAAGCTTGACACATTTTATAGACAAAATCTAAATGCATGAGTCTTCCGTTATTTTAAGAAGAAATTCCTGAGATTATGGCGGCAGGTATAGCCACATGTGGTGGTAGAAAGGAACATGCGATGGTTGTACAAAAAGGAACAATTGCAGACACCCATGAAGAACCCTTCGACTTTTCATTTTTCTCTTTTATGTCCTCAATCTGCATCTGGTACCTGTTGGCATATTCCTGGCCCCCCTGTGACTCATACATCTGCTGCTCCTGGGTGCACAAGTTACAGGAAATATATAAAAAAAAAACCTAAGAAAACATAAAGTACATGTTCTAAACCACATCGATGTCTACATGTTTACATTTCCGTCAACGGAAGCCATAAAGGAAATCAGAAAGAAATAAAACAAGAGCCTAATCACTACTGGGACATAAAAATGAAGACAATTCCCCCTCACATATGCACACACACATACAAATAATGGCGATTAGAGAGCAGTAGGTTACATATTAACACAATGCTGCTTTTTATGCATAAGTCCCTTATTTATGCGCAGTATGCTCACATGAAGTACTTGGCTTGCATAAGTTCATAACGTACCAGAATCTGTATCCGGTCCAGTGCCTTAACCATAAAAAGAATCCCCTTAATGAAAATGATACAGTAACTGAGGTTTTAAGCATATGCCATCCTCATACTGGCAAAGCCATTAGATCATTAGATCATAGCACCTATCATAGCGGAATAGCAAGTAAGAGAGGTTCTTGGTCTCCTATGTAGATGAAACGCTAGACATTTTTCAGGTTTCAGAAATACAGAATAGAGTTTCTACCAGGAATGCAGTGATGTGGTTATACCATGTGCAGATCATCGCATGAAGTGAACTGGTCTTCCTAATATAGGGGGGTATTTACTAAGGGTGGAATTGAGGATTTCGATTTCTGTCCTCAAATTTTTGTCCGATTTTGTGAAAAATCGCATGTCCGAATGAATTCGCGTCCGAATGATCGTTCGAATTACAGCCTTGATTTGCAAATCGAATGTTCGAATTTGCCCTATCTCNGCCGTTGGCAAGTACATTTACTAAAGGTNGAATTGTGAATTCGACCCTCGAATAGGACTNAATTNGCGTTTACAAAATCGCATCTCCAGGGCTCCCGATTTGTGTNTTTTCCATAAGCAAAGCATGTTATCCAAGATGTTTTTCAACAAAAGTGGCACAGTTTCTTAAAGCCTATACATATGCTCATTTTTAATGTTCAAAAATATACATACAGGTATTGGTCGTGATCCAAAAAAATATGGCAATCAAATGTGCGTACAGTAAAGTGTTGTTACTGCCTGTGACAAGAATGGGACAGGCTGCCTCGAACAGTCATTCATGAAACTTCGATTTGACAAGTGTAAAATAGTGACGTCAGCCTGAATTCGAGGTGCGATTTGACAAAATCGAGGGTCCGAAGGCCAGAAATCGGACCACATCGCGTTCGAATTTATTCGACCATCCAAATTCGAATCTTGGTGAATACGATAATTCGTGCCCCGGATCGAATTCAAAAGCGAATTGGTCCGATTTGTATTCGCGCTGACAATTCAAACCCTTAGTAAATACCCCCCATAGAGTACGCACCTTAGATTCCCCCTGACGTGTATTGTTCTCGACTTTCATTTTCTCTAGAAGCTGTTTTCCTCAATGGTTATTTTTTTATCCTCAATCTGTAGACTTTCTTCCAATGATTTCAGTTTATCCATTTTCCTCATTTCTTTTTTTTCTCTCTTTATTTTTTCCAGCAGCCAGGGAGGACTATTATATCGATTTATGCTCATATCAGTGCCTGGAAATATATAACAACCCCAGACAGATACACAGGGGATTATTAACCAGCATGGGGTTTACAGCTCACAAACACCAGTGATCTGTTAAATAAATATAGATAAAGGGTAATAAACAGTAGACAGTAGACAGGCAATAAAATCATTTATGTAAGTGTGAGTGTGTCTTTGGCAGTGTGTCTGTGCCCTCTTGTGTTTCTGAACATGTTTGTATGAGTGTCATTGTGTGTGTGTGTGTGTGTGTGTCCATGCTCTTTATCCTATCACAGCAGAGCAGCGGCGGTGTTAGCTTTACTGCTAGGAAGTCCAAAGAAATGTATAAAATGTGTATAAAATGAAAATGAGAGCTTGAATCTGATTGGTTGCTATGGGCAACATCCCCACTGTCCAATCTCTTTGCAATCTCACTGCTTAGTAAACTGTCACTATGGTTCTTCATGATTACTTGTTACTACAAATGTAATGCGTGTCCTCTTCAATATACTCTCTGTTTGCACTACATACATGCATCGCTGTAGTCTTGTTTTCCACTGGTTGTAGCTCAAGGGGGACAGACATTGTCCTTAAGGAGAATCACCAAAATGGTGTGTGGAGACCTACAGGCCGTCATGCTCCGCTAAAAATGTCAATTAGTAAATAGCATCTGGGGAAAGAAGCAGAATCGCTAGCGCCATCTATTGGAAGTTGCGTAGTAACTGGAAGTAAAAAATAAATGAAACCAAAAGAAAAGATGGATGTGGTAAACTGCACGTCCAAGAATGCGAGCGCTTAATCAACAGTGTGCTTAATTGTGCACGATTTAGAGTAACGACCTTTAGGGGAAAAAACGCAACTCTAGATTGATCTAAAGCAGAAAATCTAGTGAAGTATTTAATAAAAACCAAAACAATTTGTGAGCAAAATAATATGCAAACATTTAAACAGATTTGTCAAAGCGACACCGTACAGTCATTGCTCTGTAACACAATTCATCCCAAGCATAAACCGCCTGACTTTATCAGAGTTATTATATTTACTGACATCACAGAATGATAAAGATAGTACATGAAAAAATGATCTTTTTATATTTATTAAATTATTACGTTTAAAGGTTTCTTATAAAATATATAATTGTTCCTGGCAAACCATATGAAGGGATGCAAAACTAAAGGCTAAGACAGTCCCCATCGCAGTGCCACAGATTGAAATATAAAATGTCTTTAAAAACAGAAATATTTATGAGATAAAATTGATTTTGGAACTGATTACAATGGTTATTGATAAATAACCATAGAATAGAGGTATACAGTGTTTACACATCCATGACCCACTGTTAATCCTCAGACCAAGCAACATTAGCTAAGGATTCCAAAACTGAGGTAGTGTCTTTAGATAGGTGGGCAACTCCTTGACTTGCTATTATTGGCCTGCCAGGTAGACTGTTTATATACAAGTAATAAAAACTAGGTATAAATGTGACTTGTATTCATTCCTCTGCAGGAGAGATACACTTCAGCAATATAACAATACAGGATGTGGTCTCGACCTCCAGGAAATAAATAACTTGTTCGGTGGTAACACCTGTTTTCTCAGAAGGAATTTATAAGAAACGTAAGATGGTTACAGTAAAACACAAACTGTCTTATGTTCTTTTATATTGGCAACAAAGATTCTGTAACATATATAATAAAGCCCATTGTTAGTAATTTATCATTCAGTTACACACAGAATTTTATTATGAAGAATAAAAATATATGAGAAGAATATGGAATAGTGGAACTCGTGCTTTATCACAGATGTAGTAGTAGACCATTCAAGTCAATGTTTTAGTTGGCAATTTGGCTCAATGTCCCAAAATATCAAAAATAACCTTGTAATAAACTGTAGAGATCTGATAATAAAATATGAGCAAATTAATGTGTTTCACCACATTCATGAAAGTTATTCACGTAATAATATTTTCTGTCCTTATATAGTTCATCCATATTGTTTATCATCCAGCTGCTGTGTCAGCTGCATATTTAAAGGTATATATATATATATATATATAAAGTGTATATATATTAATTTTAAGAGCAAATAATAAGTTTTAAACACTTATATAATTGTAAAATTTATATACATAGCTCATAAAAGCTGTGATTTATGTCTCCATCGAGCAACCCATTCCAGAACCAAAATCAATTTTATGCAATCAAAACATTTCCTTCATACTAAATTTATCACAAAATGAAGTTATAATAAAAGCATTGCAGTATGTATAGAATAGAATAATATTAATAATAATATTTCTCCAGATTTCCAACAACCTGAATTTCAACATCCGTGTTGTTGTGTATTTTTAGAGATATTTTATATTTAAATCTGTGGCACTGCGATGGGGACTAACTTACCCTTTAGTTTTGCATCACTTCATATGGTTAGCCAGGGCCAATAATATGTTTATTATAAAACCTTCACAGCTAATATAAATATCTTTATCAATCTGTAATATCAGTAAATATAATAACTCTATGAAGTCAGGCGGTTTATCCTTAGGACAAAACGTTTATAGTGTCGCTTTTCCATGTTTGCATATTATTTTGCTCAAAGAATGTTTTGGTTTTTACAAAATTTTTGACTGCACTTTTTGACTTTGTGTCAAAAGAGAATCTAAACTGAACAATTCCACTCAAAAATTTAGTTCCAAAAATAAACCTGGAAATGTCTTACTATTTTCCCATAATTTCTTAACTTTGTTACTATGTTTCTTAGGCAATGTATCTCTTTCCACCTTTATAATTTCCTGTAGTGCCTGGTCCAAAGTTGCTCTATGATAGGCTTTATTTGCAAAAATTTGTATTAAGGCTTGAGGTAAAAGAATTTCTACAGAAGAGCAATTTCGTCTGAGGCGTCTCAATTGACCCTTAGGAATATTGTTTATCCACTGTTTTTTATGATTACTGGTATAATCAAAGCAGTTATTTGTATCCACAGGTTTCATGTAAGTTATGATTTTTTTTTATCATCAAACAATAAAGTTATATCCAAAAAATGTATAGTAGCTGGATGAAAATCATATGTAGATTTCAGATTATATGTACTTTTATTCAAACCAGATACAAATTAAGACATAGATTCTGGGGAACCATCCCATATAAAAAAAAATCTATATATTATCTTTAGAGGACCAGGTGAGCACCCGCTCCGGTCCCCCATATATGGGATTGTTCAAAAGCAATCAATGAATAGGTTGGGGAAGCAGTAGCGGTACCCAATATTTGCAAAGAAAAGATAGGAAATAGTTTTGAGTTAACATAAACTCTATAGACTTAAGAATAAAAGACTGATGAATAGTTATCTTAGGTATTCAGAAAAGAGGCNTCTGCATCAAGTCCTCCCTGATGGGGTATATGAGTATATAACAATTGTACGTCACACGTCATAAATTGATATGAGGGTTTCCATTGTGTGTTCTGAATTTTCTGGTTGGATCTTTTCTTATGAGCTGCAATTGGTCAGTAATTTTTTAATATGTGATTAAATAGCTTTTTCTGATTATATGCTGTTTTTTATGTAATTGATTTTTATTGTAATTGTAATTTTTATGTAATTGATTGATTTTTTTTACCTACCTATACCTAGCACTGGTCAGAGCTTATATATTGCAGTTTTTTTTTACCGGGGGAACAGAAACTGGTTTTGAGTTCTAGCGCTCAAGCAAGATGGGGGGAAGAGTGATATACCATTCAAACACAGCTATGAATTTTAGAATTATATGAGAAGAAAGACATCAATTAACTAGTATAGATGCCCATTATATCTTATCTCTAATTTAGTGTCACACTTCTTCATTACTTTTTATATAAACATTGTCAGTTTTATCTGTATTGAAGAAAAATGATATTTTCATTTACATTTTTCATATCATATAGTTTATAATCACTATAAAATAATGGACCATACACCATGTAATCACTGTAGACATTACAGCTCAGATCATTGGTTTCACTTTTGATTCACCTCTACATAAGTTGCTGCCTCTCCCTGTGAGCTCTGAAGAAGCAACACTCAGTAACATGGAGGAGATTGCTAAGAACACTGAGTATATTAAGAACTTCAGTCTAGATGACTGCCCCAGGGGTAATAAGGGGTATAATCGAGTTCTCCTCCAGCTCTTTGGATTTTTAGGTCATGGAAAATCATCTTTCATCAACTCCTGCAAATATGTCCTGGATGATGTGGAGTATCAGACTCACGCAGATGTTACATGTAAGGATGGAGGAAACACAACTGCGAGAATCTCATATCCATTGACGGGCACTCTGACGCTGGTGGACAATAGAGGCTGCAGCACCATGAACAACTATGAAAAGAGCGAAATATTTGCCCAACTAGGTAACTACAGAAATGTCTATATAATGGCATTCATTTATAGTGTTATCATTGTTTGTTACATCATTGATGGTCAGTTATTTTATTAATAGTGGATTAAAAATATGCAAATAAAAATAAATCTTTTTTCACAAATGTTTCCTTTTTCAGCTAATTTGGTGCCTTTGGATAAACCTATAGTGTGGTGTAATGTGGCCAAAGACCTGAGGGATAGAATTGTAGATGCAGAAGATGAAATGAAGTCTTCAGATTTCATCTTTCCAATATTCGTGTACAGGTAAGAAAGAGATTTGCAAAGTGTGAAAAAGCTGAAACTGTTTACATAGATAATGGAATAGGTAATGATACGATTATGGGAAATGTCACAATTACATGCATAGGCATATCTGATGCTATTACATAGATTTATATACAAGTGGTTTATACCAAAGACTAGAGGTATCTTGGCCCACACATTCGCTGATCTTACTAGTTGGGAGACTTACGCAATTGGCTTGTGTAAATCTCCAGATGTTATTTAGTCTGAATCTGGTTCCGTGTAACAATAATAGCAGTAGGAATATTACAATAGTAGTAATAATAGTGGGTGTAGTAGGAGTAACATTAGCAGTAGTTTTAGAAACGGATAATGGTAGGAGAAAAAGTATTTAGAGAGCAACAGCTTTGATTGCAGCGGGATCAGTGGTATAGATCCAGTCCGATAACAGAAGGAGAAGTTATTATCAGGAGTAGAAATATCAGTAACTCATAATAATAGTAGTAAGAGTCAGAGTATTAATATTTGTAATAGGGATAGTAGTAGTAAGAGTCAGAGTACTAATATTAGTGGTAGGAATAGCAGGAGTAGAAATCAGAGTATTCATATTTGTAGTAGGGATAGTAATATTAGAAGTCAGAGTATTAGTATTTGTGGTATAATTTGTAGTAATAGAAGTTAGAGCAGGGATGGCCAAACCTGTCCTCGTGATCTACCAACGGTCCATGTTTTCCAAGTCTCCGCCAAGAATCACAGGTGACATAATTACTGCCACCTGTGGGTCTTTCAAAAAATGTCAGTTGGTTCTGAACTCACCTGCGCTCCACCAGGGAGACCTGGAAAACATGGACCATTGGTAGATCACGAGGACAGGTTTGGCCATCCCTGAGTTAGAGTATTTATACTTGTAGTAGATATAGTAGTATTGTGAGTCATTAGTAATATTTCAGAATATTAGTATTAGTGGTAGGAATAGTAGTGATAAAAATCAGAGTATTAGTATTAGTAGTAGGAATAGTCAGAATAATAGTAGATAATAAAAGTAACACGAAGTAATTGTGTATTTCTAGTGTGAAGAATGGAATTAATGCTGAAGATGTAGAAGAATTAAAAGAACTTCTGAATGTCGCTAAACAGCTGACAGGTAAATATCTAAATAATTTCTTCAATACATATCCTGAAGTTCTCTCACTCTCTATCTCCCTGCCCCCCATCCCTCTCCCGCTATTTCAGTCCCGGTAGTCCTCCTATTCACCCTCTCTCTCCCCCCACTCTCTCTTTCTCTATGTCTGCCTTCTCCCCTCTCTCCCCTTTTCCTTTCTGTCTCTGTTCTTTTTAGCTCTCTCTCCCCCCACTCTCTCTCTTTCTCTATGTCTGCCTTGTCCTCTCTCTCCCCTTTTCCTTTCTGTCTCTGTTCTTTCTAGCTCTCTCTCCCCCCATTCTCTCTCTCTCTCTTACTCCCTTGATCTTGCTGTTAGTGTTTGCATGCAGGGAGAATACTTTTCCTTTCTTCCTCTCTCACATTACTTTCACCTTCTTTGGTTCCCTCTGTTCTTACACACACTCTCGCTCTCTTTCTTACACACTAAACCCGATTTCTGCTAGATATGTGGGTAAATCGGGTGAAAAATCTCTCTTTTACTCTCTCCATATCTTCCTTTATGTCTCTCTCTATCCCTTTGTTTATGTTATACAGGGATTTTTCCGATCATTGTCCTCACCCATAAGACGCACCAGAATCTGAAGGATGTGAAGTTTGCGTTTGAGAACATGGGAGCAGAACAGATATTTCCGTTAGAAAACTTCACCCCAGAAGATCACTTAAAGACCAGAGGAAAACACGAGGAGATTCTGAAATTTTTCATTGAAGTGATTAATGATATTAAATATCGAGTGAAAGACCTAAAAGAACCAGAGAAGGAGACAAAGAAAAGGAAAAAAATGGTGCTCGATTTTGTCCATGAGAGTGAAAAGAAGAAAGAAGAAGAGGAGTTAAGAAGAGAAGCAATGCTACAAAGAAAGCAACATGAGAAAGAACTGCAGAGAGAAAAGGAGCGCACAGAGGAAGCGCGCAGAGAAAGACGGCGCGCTGAGGAACGCAGACGAGAAGAGGAGGCACAGGGGAAATGTGTCCTCCAGTGAAGTGGAGATGGCTCAGTAGTTAGCACTGATACCTCACAGCGCTAAGGTTGTAAGTTCGATCCCCATACTAAACCTTATCTTTCTGGAGTTTGTATGTTCTCCCAGTGTTGATGCGGGAGGAAACCGGAGCACGCGGAGGAAAACCACACAGATAAGGTTTAGTAGTGGTAGATATATTGCCAGCTGACTAAATTGTTCCCAGTATATGTGTAATTATCCTTATGCATCAAGTGTAAGCTTACAGGCAGGGCCCCTCTTCCCCACCCATTCTGTCTGCATTCCCCATTGTACAACGCTGTGGACACTTTGTAACACCTAAAAAATAAGCAATAAAAATAATACTTCTGTTATTGTAACCAATGTAAAGCTTTTGTTCATCTAGTAAATGCATTTGATGCTTTTGTTTTTGTAGTCTCACATGTGATTAAGTTTATATATGTAAACTGTAATATTGTATTAACATTTGCAGCTTCCTATGTTTTTGGCGATTGCTGGGGCAGCGTGTCCACGTTGATTGTATTAATCTGTATGAGAATATGCTCCCCCTTGCCTAGCACCCATGGTATCCCCATTACTGCACACATTATGTCCACACATCTATGCTTTGCATTATGAGTTCTCAATATCATGGATGACGATGTTTGATATTGGCTGAAATCATCTATTGTTAAGAACGTCTCATGTTAAAAATAAAGACTAAATGGCTTGAGTTGAGTGTGACTGGTTGTTATATGTGTAATATTATAAATATAAAGCTGGAGAATGACAGACTCATGCAGACTGTGCCGTTTGTGTATAAACACGATTACCATCAGGATGACCTGAACTTGGTTGTATCACTTCATGTACTCATCATCCAGTTATAATGTTATGTCACATCAGCAGCAAATTGTTCTAGAACAGAGGATGGACCCCCCAGTCACTCATCACTCACCCCATTATATATAATAACCCCCAGTCATACATCACTCGCCCCTTTATATATAATAACCCCCAGTCACACTTCACTCACCCCATTATATATAATAACCCCCAGTCACACATCACTCACCCCATTATAAATAATAACCCCCAGTCAGATATCACTCGCCCCATTATATATAATAACCCCCAGTCACACATCACTCACCCCATTATAGATAATAACCCCCAGTCACATATCACTCGCCCCCATTATATAATAACCCCCAGTCACATATCCCTCACCCCATTATATATAATAACCCCCAGTCAGATATCACTTGCCCCATTACATATAATAACCCCCAGTCACACATCTCACACCCCATTTAATATAATAACCCCCAGTCAGATATCAATCACCCCATTATATATAATAACCCCCAGTCACACATCTCACTCCCCATTATATATATAATAACCCACAGTCACATATCTTGCACCCCATTATATATAATAACCCCCAGTCACACATCACTCGACCCATTATATATAATAACCCCCAGTCACACATCACTTACCCCATTATATATAATAACCCCCAGTTACACATCTCACACTCTATTATATATAATAACCCCCAGTCACACATCATTGCCATAGTGATGGTGGACGGTGGGGTAAGAACCGTAGAGAACCATAGTTAGGGTGTAAAGAGAGGTAAGGGGCAGAGGAATTAACTGCTGGTATCAGTGTTCTAGTGAGGATGGGTAAGGGACAGGAAGGATTGTGTTTTATATTGTGTAATAATGTACATACAG
>JABWIB010001720.1:15563-29594 GCA_016617825.1 Platyplectrum ornatum | reverse complement strand
TGTAAGGGCTGAAGGGGTTAATGTCAGGGATGAAGTGGTTACTGTAAGGGCTGAAGGGGTTAATGTCAAAGCATCTGATGTTATCCTGTGTAACAAACATAGGCAGAGATAAGAACCTGCAGGCTCTGTGAAGATGCTGTATCTGGCAGCTGCGACAGGACACTGCAGTAAGTTACTTCCAGGCTGACATCTCTGCCGGCAGTCCAGCAGAATGAGGAGATTGGACAGGAAGTTCCTGGGAGTTGAAGAGGCCCCCTGCAGGCCGCCCAGGCGGTGCCTGATGTTTTTTTGTTTTTTTTTTCTCACAGGCAGAATGAGAACCGGCTGGTGGCCTCATTCTGCCTGCAGCCTCCCGGGAAAAGTGAAGGCTATGGCCGATTCATCCCTGGCCTGTCCACACATGCTGATCAGCAGACGGGCTCATCTACGGCCGTGGCCCTGAACCACCAATGGACTGTGGCCCGGGTGCCATATGGCACCCTGCCACCCACGCCAGTCCGCCCCTGAAGCGTATAGCTGAGCAAATCCATATTTCAACTTTATTATGTTTTCACAATTTATAGTTTATTCCCCTTGCATTTCAATGTTTGGTTTTGTCCAGGTCTATGCAGGGTAGGCGACTTTAGGGCGGCCGGCCAGGGAGGCGGCAGAGGGGCAGTATTAAAGAGAAAAAACCTCCTTGGTAGTTTTGAAATGGTGTGACGTCATCACTTCGCGTCGGTACATGAGGTGATGTCGTCATGCCGCCAAGTCACTTGATGGCCAGGGGGCATGTTGCTAGGTCTGCCTAGGGCGCCTGTAGACCTAGCACTAGCTTGGTTTTGGAACAGTATCTCCATTTGTGTTTTGCATCTGGATTTGTGTTGCCACAACCACCCTTGCGTGTTTTGTTTTTGGATCTGTATTTTATTTTTTAAAAATGATAAAAATAGCTAAAATTGCAGAATTTGGGCCTGTTTTTGTTCCTAAAGTATCAAGTAAAGTATTGAACTATCCCTTCTATTGCACATCAATCATTGCACTGCCCCTAAATCTCAGACAGAGAGCAAAACCCACTCTGTTATTGGGAAAATGCCAGTGCCCAAAACACAGGTATATTTGTATAGCAATAAGGTGCTATATAATCCGTTTGGGAATCTATACCATCAACGGACGTTATAAGACTCCAAAAAACTCTAAACATGGGAAAATGCCTGTGCCTATAACTGAAAGTTGCATCAGATTTAAGCCAAAAAGTGCTGAGTGCTATATATCAAAATTGGAGATCCATAGTGTAGGGACAGGAGACGCCCCACCATCAGCCTAGTGCAGGGGTAGGCTCTCCAGATGTTGTCAAACTACACATCCCAGCATGCTTTGCCAGGTATCAACTGTCAAAGCAACTGATAAAGCAGTTAAGCATGTGGAATGTGTAGTGACAACATCTGGAGAGCCGCAGGTTGCCTACCCCTGGCCTAGTGCTTCAGGGCTCTGGATTCTAGACATCAATCCTGCGACAATAAAACTTTTACACTTCTTTCCTGGAAGGATTTACCATCCAACTTATCCTGTTATTCTGTTCCAAAATATTTTGTTTTGTTTTTTTTTAAATGTCTCTGCCCTGTGTGTGTGTATATGGGTGTTTCTACCGATGTATTTTTATACCATGCCTGATGAAGAGATCTGAGTAGTCCTGAAAGCTTGTATTAACATCATTGCTTTTATTTCTGTTAGCCATTAAAAGGTATCATATTTGCAAGATTTCTATTTTTGTTTTCCTCATTGAATGAATAATATGAAAGAATATTTCCCTGCGCTTTTATCTAACACTATTAAGCAATACTATTAATATTATTATCAATGTAGAAATAAATGAAAGTTGATGCTGGAGATTGAAAAGTGAGATTTGTCTCCGCTTGGCTGAACCACTCATTCTATAGTAAGTAGTCATCTTATAAGTTATAGAAACATCTTATCCCTCTATATGTGTTCATATAACAGAACCATACACATAGTTTTAAATAAAATCTGCCATTATTTATTGTATAAATCTGCTATATTCTAAAAATTATAATTTATCTCTTTAAATTCAATTACGTCATTTTTAGGACATAAAACATTACCAGCAATATTACCTGGAGCAGTTTTATAGGAAGCGGCTGCGCATTGGTGGTGCATTCCTATTGGATGGACATTTTTGCACTTTGTGTCTCTGCTTTTTCAGCTGGTGTTCTCTTTCCTGTAAAGGTCTGACCTTAATTTAAAAGGGCCAACTGTTATTTCTGATTGTTGGTTTGTTGTTCTGTTGCGACCTACACAAGTTGGCATATCATAGGATGTGGGCGAACTAGGCGCCCTCCACTATATCAGAAATTCTGAACTGTGCCAGTTTTAAGTTAAAATGGCTTGGACAGGGAGGACTCAGGCCTCAGATCCCCTCTGCAGTCGTTGGAAAGAATTCTGGATCTGGTGCAAGTTAAATAGTGACTGATGTGGTCCCTTTAAATCAGAAAAAACATAATTTTGCATAGAAGAACACAATTACATCAACAAGAAAATAATCTAAATTGGGATTGGAGCTGAATTCTAGAAAGAAGAAAAATATAACCTCCTGGAATAAATGAGAAGTGCATACAGATGTAAATATTTTGCTTTTTCCTGCCAACAGGAATGTATACATAGAGGTCAGTGACTTTATTTGTTGTTAAGTCTTTCTTAAATAATGGGTAACATAATGACTGTTATTTAATAATTTGTTGCTGTCTAGTATTCACACTGACTCCCTTAAAACATAGCTCTTGATTATCAAACACGGCATTTGGCAATGAATATAAAGTGGGTAAAATGGATATTCAACTGGTAAAAAAAAAATGTTTATTTATTTATTTATTAACCGGTTTTTATATAGCGCCATCAGGTTACGTAGTGCTTTACAATTTAACAATCAATAAGACATGACTGGGTGGTAACAGAATATGTGGGGAAGCTTACATTCTATAGGATATTGGGGATTGATACAAAGGGGTAAGTGCTATTATTATACAATGGATGGACCAGCCAGGTTGTATCGTAAAAGTGCTGTGTGCTCCGCGTGATCCAGCCACACAGCAGTGTTAGTAGCAGAAATTGTTGGTGAATAATTATAAGCAGAGGAGAACATGTTAAGTAGGTTGAGGAATATGGTAAGCTTGTCTGAATAGATGAGTTTTAAGGNAGNGCTTAAAAGNTTGGAGAGTGGAGGATAACCTTAACAGGCGAGGAAGATTATTCCAGAGGGCAGGTGCAGCCCTGGAGCAGTCCTGTAGCCGGGAATCAGAGCATTTGTTTAGTGTAGGAGAGCTGTAATGTTATTAAAATCATCTTGTTTCATGGACACAGCATGCGTCTTTCTTGCTCTTAGGTAATTTATATTTGTGGAATTTAGGCCAGCTTTGGAAGTTAGTTTAGGCTTGGATCCCATTGTGCTAGACGCAGTCAGGTCCTTGTCCTTTTTCACTGTGCTGTCCACTAAATGACTTATTGCAGATGGCTTGGTGTTTGGTGCAGTCTGTATTTTGGTTGCAGAGTGACACTTTCCCCCACCATCAGCTGCAATGATCGAGCCAACACTCGATATACCACAATACTCTGTCCCTCAGCGTTGACCTCACTGTCCCTCATTGTTGCGCTGTGCTATGTAATCCAGCATTTCAGCAGTTCAGATTGGTTCAGTTGCGATCTGAACTCGCGGGTTTACACACCAACATAACCTGATAGGCTATGACTGCTGTAGGGTGACTACTAGTGTCCAGAAAATTAAATACAATTTTTAAACAGGGATATTAAACAGGGAACCAGTTTCACAGCACTGAGGTTGTACGTTCGATTCCCGTATAGAACCTTATCTGTGTGGAGTTTGTATGTATGTAACTTGTCTAGTCTATGTGTAATTGCCCAAATCCCCAAATCTCCCTTAGAATGTAGGCTTGGGTAGGGCTCCTCTTACCCACCCATTCTGTCTGTATTCCCCTTTGTGCGGCGCTGCGGACACTTTGTGGCACCTAATAATTATACGTTAAAAATATTAATTAGTATTAGAGTTGAGAGATGATGTGTTAAAAGGGGTGTAGTGGACCTGAAGAAAAATAGTAGTTTAAATAATTTTTCTTTCTTTTAAATACTGCAAAGGTAAGGTTTAGAAAACCTTTTTAATGCTAGTAAAGTTGTATTTGCCACAGCCTCTTCACATATGGCTCTGAGAGCAGAGGAAAAGGCTGCCTTTGTCCCTTTGTCCTATTCATAGTCACACATTTCTGCTAAAGGCAGTGCTTGAATTGGACCAGTATATGCCGGTATGGTATGATGGCACCTCTTCTCATGCTAAGCCCCACCCCTTGTATAAGACCCACCCCTTAAACTGGAGGGGTAACTATTATTATCAAATAACGAGTCCAGAGGGGACGGGGCTTATAATAGAGTGTGGCTCTTAGCACCATACAAATACCCAATTTGAGCCCTGGCTAGAGGTGCACGTTTCTTCCTATGGATAGGACGTTCCCTTCCCTTGCCATGTGTACCTCATTGTCACATATAGGTCTCTTTATTTTTTAAATAAAACTACAGCCAGCTTTTGTACTCGGCGGTTAAATATGGCAGTTTTAGGTGTAGGGCAGCTTTAGGTGTAGAACAGCCGGTGGTGTACTATGATCTATGTAGAGTTGTACACCATCTACTAAATTACTGTTTATTGTGACATTTTTTAAAGTACTTTTTCATTTACAAGCCCTCAATTATAAATGTAAAAAGTATTAACAGATAGATTTTTGGAGTACTATTTAACCTATGATTATACAGTGTGTGATAGAAGCAGACATTTGTTTCCTTTCTTTAAATTATAGATGTCTTAGGGGCAAAAGGGTTTATATTTATTTAAGTGTTATGTGCACAAGCAGAAAAGGTACTGGAAATGCTGAGAATGATTACACAAAAGTATGTTTAACTTTAGGGAATAGCAGGAACTAAGCTAAACGTATTTAGAAGCCAGCCAAGATGCCATGAAAGAGCTTGTGTGTCTGGGAACACGATTAAAATAGCACAAATTTATGGAATGTACCTCCAGCTTTTATAGATTTATTGTGATATGTTTCTTCCATAAGACATACTCAATAATACCCAGAGATAACCACCTGATTGTATTCGAGTCGTCTAATCCAAAGTTTAAAAAAGTGGCAAAAAAGAAACCTTCCATAAACTTATTTGTGAGACATATATTAATGTTTAGAGGGTTTAGGAATGTGGAAACATCTTTATTATGTAGTTCAGGATAAGGGATATGATCATAATGTTATTTTTCATAGGCAACATACACAAGAAGCTGCGCCCAACTAGGTTAATGAGTTGGTTAAATACTACTTCTTCATGACAAGCACAGACACAGGGGCCAGAATGAGCTGTTATGGTACGGACGTAATGGATATTTGGCAGTAAGGTTTGTTTGTAGTGCCATTCTCCTTCCATGAGGAGTGATTTCGTGCTCGGTAAACAAATCAGCAACAATGCTGTAAAACATCATATTTATTTAATCTGGAGCATAACGCAAGACTATCCATCTGGCAGAAAGCTTAGTCCTTTCCAGCACTGTGATATTCATTAAGTCTGACCTTGAGCTGAGTAATATTCCAGAACCTTAGATTTTATTGAAATTGAGTATTTAAAAGCAAAAAGCACACTATAATATTCAATAAACAAGTGGTGGTGGGGAATGCATTACTCCAGGATACAGTATTGTGTTTTATCTGAAAAATATGTTGGCAGCTATACAGTATTGCTCAAATAGAGAATGATCTGCCAATAGGTTGATTAGGTTGTAGCCTAAAAAATGAAAAGAAAACCACCCTGCTTATTACACCCTCAACTCCAATGTGTCTGAGAGGAGCTAGTTGATCCTCTTTGTGTTTGCCCAGCCATCCTCTGTGTCTCACCGGATATGAAGGTCTGATCCAGAAGATCCATGGGCTGTACAGGGACCTTTTTGATAAAGATTTGGACCAGTATATTGATTTGCTAAAAGGAAAGTCAGTAACAGGTGACAGACCAGGGGCGTTGAACCATGTGGGGCACAATAAAAAGTAATTTAGGGATAATTGGATGGGCCTGGTACCTGACCTTGTGACTGACAGGCATATTGGCCCTGATCTTCTGCACATATAGAGCCGTGTGCTCCTATAGCTTATGTTTTGTTTCATTAAGATAAAAAAAATGCAGGGCTCCTAATGTTTTTATGTTATGCTCTGCCAGCAGAGTTCTGTTTTTTATTGGAGCGTACCAAGTTATCTTATTTATGAACCTTCCTCTCTATGGTCAACCAGCTGCCAATGGTATGAGCTTCTCTAAACAATACCTTGCAAGAAATATCTCATACAAACACTTGTTTTTAAGTTTTAATATACTACCTCTGTGTGCTACCTTATTATGAATGAGAGAGCTTCCAGAAATTTCACAGTACTGAAATGTTTGTAATATATGTATAAAATCTTGTCACTTTCAACTCTGAACTGTCTAGACTATGATAAACAAGTGTTTTCTTTTATTGTATTCTTTTTGGGGTTTTTTGGCCATATAATTTCCTAACACTTTTGTATGGGCATACAATTCATACATCTTACACCTAGGTTTTTAACAGTGCCAAATCTTATGTTAACAACTGTACCCTGATCTTCCCCTGCTACCTCTCTGCTCTGACCTTCCTTTGCTGTACTCTGTAATCCTACTGAGGTGTCTCTTTTCTGATCCCTTTGCAATCTACATATACCGTTTGAGATATTGTAATACCAACCGGAGTGCCTGCCAGCATTACAATATTTTATCTGATAGGTGTAGACTTAACAGCAACAAAAAATGGATTTATATTTTACACATTGCCTTCTTCACAATATGTCAGTCTGCATTATATTACAATGATGGGACGGGACAGGACGGTTAGTGTGATTTGAATTCAAGGTGGGAGTGGTAATTTTTAGGTAAAGTTTGGAATTTTCCCAACTGTCCTAACGTCCACATCATTATTTTTAGTGATGTGGGAAATAAAAGTATAAAATTGAATTTAAGGCAGTTTTGTGCAACAGGAGTAGCGAGGATCAAAAAGTGGACTGTATCCAAACTGCTTACTTTTTAGGTGACTTATGCAACATTGGCGCATACGTATCCCAAATGTTATGATCAGGGCTTGAAATGGGGATTTTGAGGTGTGGTTATGGCACTAAGCTCTATCCCCTTGTATAAACCCCGCCCCCTCCAAACCCATGATTTTCTAATAAAAATGTGCACTCCAGTCTGGAGGGGCTGGGCTTATACAAGGGTCGGGGCTTAGTGAGAGACAAGGTGCTGGTATACCTTACCAATTGCAAACTCAACAAAGTGGCTTGCTCAGAAGTCTCATTCCTTCTATATCTAGATATCGTTTTTTTAGGTTGCAGACAATGGCAGTTCCTCGCTAACATTGCTTGTAACTTTGCTTTACTCGATAAACAGCCCTAAGCAGTGTACTTTAAGGGGTTTGAAAAAAATCTCAGTCACTATGGCGCAGAGGCACTGAACGTTCGTGCACTATAATGGCGGTTTCTCATGCATTGCTGCTTAGGAGGGTAAGATGATGGCCAGTCAGGTTCAATGTGACAGGGCAGCGTTTGTTTAAGGGAGTGTTTGCTGGCAGAAATCAGTCCCGAATGACTCCCAAGACACCCCTGGATTTGAGTGAGGTGTCTTTTAGCTAAGAGTCCCCTTAACCTGGTTACTTATGCTCTGTTGTCACTACAGCAGGATTTCTGGCATCTCCCTCTGGTCCTTGCGTTGGTTCCCAAAACGTTGGTTCTCCTCATCAGCCAGGTCACAGCAGTGGTAGCCCAGCTTCCTCTGGATCTCTGTCACACAGGCAATAATCCCAGAAGTTTCTCTCCCTCTGGAACTCAGGAAAAACCAGCAAACCGCAGTGGCCTTATTCCAAAGTGCCACCAGCATGCTTCCTTCTCGGTCCATGTTCTGAGAAGTGTGCTGGAGCACACTGTCCTCTAGCCTGTTTGTCTAGACAGCTCAGCCCCATCCAGACTCTTGGCAGAATGACAACTCCTCCTGACCAATCAGAAGTAGAGGGGTCATAGGTAGGTCATTTGATGTCAAAATATGGGCCTAAATCCTCATTAAATTGTAGAATGAACGTACTTCCTGCATACCTCCCAACTGTCCTGATTTCAGCAGGACAGTCCTGCTTTTGAGTGACTATCCCGCTGTCCCGCCCGCCTACTGGAAGACAATGCTGTTTTTTTTTGTTAAATGTAATTTTAAAAATGGCAATTTGCTGCGATCATGGCAGTAAAAATAGGAAGGGGCTAAAAAGATTTGCCTACATTGCCTTTATTCACTTTTTTCCTATAATATTCTTTTGGATCCTCTGTAGTTTAAGTTTCAGCACCTCATAGATCCTGATCAAAGATTAAATTACTTCTCTTATTAAACTCTTCTGGTAATGACATTGCAGTTCTCCAGCTCCTATGGAACCTCTTTCGCTGCTCTTTCCCTATTTGCTGGGAGTACCAACACTTTTTTCTATTTAGTCCATGTCCACTTCCACTAGATAAATAATAAGTTTATATAAATGTTAGTATTATATCAATGCACAAGATACCCATATTTAAATATACATTTATGATCTCTTACCACCTGTCTTAGCCAAAATAGCAGACTGTTTTTTTCATATGAAATACTTTTATACATCTATAAAGTCATTCACAAAACAGCATACACTTCTTCATTTATTCCAAAGTATTTCACAACTCACTCTCTCCGCACTGCACAGAATCTTTTTGTCTTTATTCCACACTTATTAATTCTTCCCATTGCCAGTTACAGGACATTTTCCAGGCTGCACCCAGTCTATGGAATGTCCTTCCTCAAACAACTCTTTTTTCAAAGCCTCCAAATATTCCTTTAAAACTTCAGACAAGTTCCTCAACCACCCTCTTGACCTCTTCTACCCTATTAATAACCTAAGATTGGTTTAAGAACTCTACTGTCTCTGAGCCAGTGGAATTTTTACCAGGACAGAATTTGCCATACAGACGATCCAGATACATCCTGATATTGCATGTGCCATTTAGCAAGTGGGGCCTATAACAATCAGAAAACACCACCCTAGTAGTAAATCTATATCAGGTCCCTCAATACGTTTAAATTTTCCTTCCTACTTTATGGTTTATATAGAATACCCAAATGAGTGTATGGCACGGCAAGGAACTGCAGATGATATCACTGTGTGTTGACCCAGGGGATGGTCTGCACAGTAGGTATAGTGCCTACCATGGGAGGCAGGACATGGTAGACCAACTGAGGTCAGGGCAGTGAGTTATGCACTCCCGGTGAGAGCAAGGGGCAGAAAAGGCAGATGAAGCAGACTACCCTGACATCATTGGTTGCACCACCAATAGCGAGCAGGGAAGGAATGGATGTCACGGCAGGCGGAATTTGCCCTGTTCATTCTTATAGCTTTGTAAGTAGGAGGGCTAGATCTTAGTTGCAGAGGAAGCAGACCTAGAAAAAACCTACTGTGGTCGCCTGCTCAGATCTTGCAGTGCTGGGGCATTTACCAAGTCACCTTGCCCCACTACCAAACTCAGCTAGAGAAATAAACAGGTTTTTCATCTTCCCCTGGGAATCCAGTTGGGTTTTCTGTGTCCCCGAGGCCTTGCAAGAAAGGCCATTGTAGATTAGTACTCAAATCTTTATTCCTCTCAGGTTTATTGCCATAAATTGAGTCAAGCTCTCTCGTTAAACTACCTTAGTAGTTTGTTTTGTTAATAATGTTGTGTTACCTTGTCCTGTAGTGTATAGGTTTTTCATTAATTCAGTCCATGGACTGTTCTGTCCGGTGTAGCGAGTGACAACAAGGGAGCTACCGAAGGGACGTCTGTAGTATTTCTGTAGCGGTGAGTTAAAAATCCCAAATGTAGAGCTCTATGTGGCTGGACCACCTTGCAACCAGGCTGAACTATTTTTTTTCTTATGTATCCCCTACTATTCTGTAGAATATTGCTGCAGCATCGAGCGATCGACGAGCCGCCGCAGCATCGGAGTGAGAAGCAACCGTTATATACAGAGTACCTGTTATTCATTTATTTTATTTATTTATTTCTTCTTTTCCAACTATTCTATTATTTTAAACATTTATTCACTCTTTTAGTAATAATATAATAAAAATGTATTTCTTAATATATATGTATGTTGAATATGGGAAATTTTCCCATGAGTGCGCCATGAAATTGAAGCACTGTTTTCTTCTCTTGGTCTCTGTATATTGAATTAGCGCTGGGCTGAACTACGGTTACCACAGTGATAATATTACCAGTAATTTCTTATTATTAGTGGTTAAGGGCAAACGTGACCAGGCTTTGTGCTAGACTTCTTTTTCTAGTGTAAGCAACAAGGTTACTTGCTTTAAAGCAATTCTGATAACATTGTAAAATTGTACAGCGCTGTAAACACTTTGTAATGCCTAATAAATAAGCGTAAATGTTGTGTCTGTCTATAACCAGGGAAGCTAAATGATATAGGATAAGGAATCATATGTAAGGGCTTTACCAAACACTTACTGCACAATTTACATAGATCCCCAACCTACCCACATGTCAACCCTTACCACCCTATCTTCAGAAAGACTTCCAGCACAGAAGTCTGGATCTTGAGGATGTGTATTTGCAGAACAAGAATGCAGATGTTTCCCACAAGCAGCATTTGGAAAGCGCCTATTTCTTAAATCTGGATCTGGTCCACAGTCTGTAAATACTGTATATTCCAAATTAGTAGAATAAACCGTAAACATTTATGTGACACCCTGAAGTAAAACACTAATCTTTGTAGGACTGATGAGGTATCCAGGGATCACAGTTGGTTATCTTCTCTTTACCCTCTGTCTGGGCAGCTGTACAATTTGGCTTTGCAGACCTTAGCTCATAGCACATTGTGTTTTCTTGAAACCTCTCAACTCAAGACTTGTATTTCTTTCTTTTTTGGGGTATGAGTGTAAAAGAAATACTTTGGCTCATGATCAACACACAGCAAATTTCCACTGCAACTGCTGTCAGTGATGTTTTATGTTTTATGATGTATGTTTTGAAGTCTTGTCCCTGAGGCAACCTTTTGATAAAATTGTAAATAAACAAATACCACCATTATATTACCCACATGAAAAAATATAACTAATTGTCACACCCCTCATTGGTGCTGATTTACACCTCTTTTTGCAATTACTCCTAACTCTTGATAAGATGGGAGCAATAGAGCAGACATGCTACTGAAAGGGAAGTGCAGATGTGACACTGTATAACATTTCTAAAATACTCTGAAATACTGAAATAAATAAGTTGCAGTTCCAACACTAACAGCTAGGTAAGTGTAAAGCTGGCCATAAACTATAAGATAAATTGTTCCAATCGTAAGATTTTTCAAGAGTGGGTAAAACCATGTTGAATTGCAGGGGAAGTAAAATGAATATCAATGTTTTCATGGTGGGAAAATACTTTATTTTTGCATTTTGTACACAGATACTGACCAGTGTTACTGTTACACTGTTATTACACTTGTGCTAGGAACCTCATCTCTCACCTGTAATACTGATTGCAATTAATTCAGTTTACCTCCCCTGCAATTCAACATGGTTTTGCCCACTCTTGAAAAATCTTTCGATTGGAACAATTTATCTTATAGTGTATGGCCAGCTTAAGACATACTGTACATAACTGTCCTGTTGGAAAAGCCATCTGCTAGTCCAGTCATGACAACTGGCATGTGGTACATGTGGTAGAGCCAGCCATGCATACAGCGTCATGGCAGCATTTTAGAAACGTTATAAAGTGTGACATATGTGGAAGAAGGTTTAATGACCAAGTAAGAAAAGAGACCAGACATGTGTTACTAGAATGGAATCCAATAGAGAGATAAATATTCCTGTGTGTACAACTGTTATCATAATGTCTAAACTAGTGGTCAATTTGGAAATGGTGGAATAGAAACATAGAAAATAATGAGTATATGTATATTAACATTTTTAGTTTTTCAATTAAATCAGTGGGAGAAGTGATAGGCCAACTTCGAGCCCTTATCTAAACCATAGAGAGATAGGGTAAAAATGTTTATTTGCATTTGGTGCTGCTAGTATACAGTCACAAGAAAAAAATAAGTAAATCATATAACGGAAAAAAGGCGTGTAAGGACAGTAAAAAGACTAATTTCCATAGGCATGTAGAATAGGGTGAAGAGCAAATGTTAGGCAGTTCCACATGGATCTGCTTCCTTCCAAAAAGCTAATCTAAGGAGTCAAGACAGGGCTATGGGCATATAAGTGAAAGGGTGGTCCACTCCCCTCCCTCTTTGTGCGTGGAGGTCTGGATATAATCCAGTGTTCCTGCCATGGCTGACTCTAGACCCTCAGGTAGTAACAGAGTTAAGACTAGTGGTATTTTATATCTAAGGACAGCAAAATAGATTTAAGCTGCCTCCATTCTCTTTGCATTACATGCTTAATTCATATTGATTATATGGAGATCTATAAAACCTATTCAGGTGCATCATGTCAACACATTGCAGTAAAAAGCTTTAATATATAATATGAGGTAACCCGAAGTAAGAAGTATAAAAAAACAAACAAGCAAATAAATAAGTAAAACCCAAAGCATCATTAGCTTAGGTCGACGTAGTTTTTCACGTACTATTTCATATCAAAGAGGACCATTGGGTACTAAAGGGTGCTTCTACAGGGTTGGCATAATGCTCTGTGGAACATGAGAACATGCTCAGAGCTCGAAAATGGAATATTTTTTACTGCTGCTCCTTATATTATTCACCCTGTTTATTTTCCATAATAGTCTGGGTTGTTGAAATTGGACTGAATCTGTCTTCTGAAAGAACACTTTCTGTCAGAGGAAATGAGAGAGACACTTCCAGAGAGAGACCACGATCCATGAAAAACACACAGAAACTTAAGATCTGCTTCTGTGCATAGAGCATTTCCACACAAAGATTCTTCTTGAGGGCACAGAAGTGTTAGACGTTTTAAAAAAGGGTACATAGCTAACTAAATGTATACATAGCTTAAACACCATGGTGCAAAAAATAAACACATTTTTTAAGAGCACATATGCACAAGCACCTTCATTTTATGATCCCAAGTTCTGAAATACAGCAACATATGGGCCTAAATTGGGGGACTGTCCCGCCGTCCCTCCCGTCTCCCAATTTTCTTATTAACATCAATACTAAGTATATATTTGTTGTGGCGGTAAAAGGGGTGGGGCTAAGATGGGACCAGGTGGGGCCTGGGTGGGACTGGGGTGGGGCCTATTTGTCCCGTTGTCGCCACCCGAGACATTGGGAGGTATGACTATATTCCACCAGTTAAAAAAACCAAAGCAAAATGTAAAGTATGTATTATACCTGCATTAAAGACACAGATATTTAAGCAAAATACATGCTCCAAAATATCAGTTAACCAACCACAGAAGTACTGATGCATTATGAAAGACTACATTACTTTCTGAAAGACACTGGTCCTTAAAGTGTAGATGTACATCCAATGCCTTGTGAAAGCTGTTTGGCAATGTTATTAAAGATGACTGCTGATGCTGACAACCATACCTCCCAACTGTCCCGATTCTGGCGGGACAGTCCCGCTTTTGGGGGACTGTCCCGCCGTCACTCCCGCCACCCAGTTTGTCCTGATTAGGGGCCAAACTATTTTTTTAAATTAAAAAGTATATTTTTGCCGCGGTCGCGGCAGTAAAAGGGGCGGGGCTAAGACGGAACGGGGCGGAGCTTGGGCGGGACCGGGGGCGGGGCCTATTTGTCCCGCTGTCGCCGGCCCAGAAGTTGGGAGGTATGTGACAACTGATTTAATAAGAGGAAGCAATAGAGGAAGTATTCAGTTTATACACTTTTAGGATCTGATTCAGAGCTGCGCATCCTCATGGTTCCAGTGAAATGCAGATAAGATCTGCATGTGCAGATCAGCAAATAAAGACAGGAATGCAG
>JABWIB010001719.1:45480-57608 GCA_016617825.1 Platyplectrum ornatum | reverse complement strand
ACTTCTGAAAATAAAACTACTGAGTGTACCTTCATCTGTTGCTGGCACTCTCAACGGTTAGCGTTCCTGCTTCACAGCTCTGAGGTTGTAAGTTCGATTCCCGGACAGAACCTTACCTGTGTGGAGTTTGTATGTTCTCCCCGTGNCTGNGTGGGTTTNCTCCGGGTGCTCCGGTTTCCTCCCACATCCCAAAAACATACCAGCAGGTTAATTGGCAGCCGTCTAAAAAAAATTTCCCTAGTGTATGTGTAATTACCCCTATGTATCAAATCCCTAATCTCCCTTAGAATGTAAGCTTGCGGGCAGGGCTCCTCTTCCCCCACCCATTCTGTCTGTCTGTCTGTCTGTATTCCCCATTGTACGGCGCTGCGGACACTTTGTAGTGCCTAATAAATAAGCGTTATTAATAATAATAATAAGTTGAAACAGCCCAATCCTGAGTTCAAGTGTCTCATTGCGCTGTTTCAATCATCTGAAGTGTCAGCGTGCCAGCAAGTCCTGCAGAGCAAGTGCAGCGGAGTGGGAGCCAAGATAAGGGGACACCAGAGGAGGTGAGTGACGTTCTGAAGCAAATGCAGGGGGAGGTTTTGGAGAGAGGGTTAGGAAAGAGTTAATAAAAACATTGGTAGAAATGATTGTGGAGAGACAATGGAGGCAGAGACAGACAGGGGGAGGAGGTTACAGTGACCTACAGTGAGATAGTGGGGTTAGAGACTGCAGTGTGAGAAAGGGGAGAGTTTTGAAGTTGAAGTAACATGGGGGGGAATGACAGAGCCATGAGATTAAAAACAGGCAGTTTGGGGGTGAAAGTGGGAGAGGGGATGCCATTAATGACAGTGGGAGTGTATTACACTTAAAAAGCCCCAGCTATATGAGTGGTTTTGTGTTCTTTATAAAAATTGGTGTCATGTCCAAAGCCCTGATATACCGTATATGTAAAATATGTGAAGAATTGTAGATGGGACACAAGCAAGTGAGGATTATTTAAGGGATCTGGGTATTTTACATCAGGGTTGCTGACTTTTTGTTTCTTCCTTCCAGGAGAAATGATGAGTGGGCAGCATGGAGGGTGTGATTTATGCAAATCAAGACTAAAGCCCTGCCCCATAAATGGGAGACAACGTACGTTTGATATTAATGGGTGGGCATGACACCATAATCATTCATAGTATTCATAGTCAGGGCAGAGGCAGTGATTTGCATTAAATCACTGCCTCAAATGGGTCACATGGGTCTGCAGACTCTCACAAAAATACCTGTTATAATACTATAATATATGTATAGTATATGAGGAGTCTAGGAAACTGCATACTGTATATAGTGTGCCCTTACGTAAATAAATAAATATTATAAGATTTACACCAAGGTTTGTTCCCCTTCCCCCATTCTTACTGACGAAACATACAAATAATGTATGCCTAGCTGTAATGTACTTACCTATTTACCCCACAGTGATTATAGTGGTGTCCTCCGTACAATAAAAAGGTAAGCAAAGAACAGAGGGGTAAGGTGTGAGGAAGGGGTCCAATGTGTGGGGGGGGGGGGCAAAGCTTATTTTTGCACCCGGCCCCCAACTCACTAGTTCCACCTCTGGGGCAGCTCAAAGTAGCATTGAAAAAACTACTGGTTCCGCCACAATGGAGGTAAGTACAAAAATCTGAACAAAGCTGATGTGTTATTTGTACTAATGCACTCTTCAACCTTCTAGACACATCCATAGGCAAACGCAAGGGGGGTTTCTGGTTGCTCAGAAACCCCTCTTAAAGTTGCTGTATTATAGGTGGGTTATATTAAGTATTATGAGCTGGCACACAGTATAAAGTAAATTCTTTCACAGTATTTGAATACACGGTCACCCAATATGTACTTTATATAGTGTCTACTCCAGACCCTTATTTCATGGGGCTGGGAATGGTGCACTATATAAAGTACATATTAAGTATAAAAGGGGTAAGGGTATATCACATAGTGTAATATATGCAGGGTGTATTAATGGTTTGGAGATTACACAATAAAAAAAAAAAAGTAGGGCTACTATATACACAAATATACACCTGGCACCTAATATATTTGGAAACCCCCCCTTCCAAAATCCTGCGTTTGCCCCTGACATCAGTCTGACATTCCTACTAATGGAGCATTGACATGATATCTTAAAATAACTGCTTGTTACTGATGTAAAGACTAAACATTTTCAGCATGCTTAGGACAAATGTAAGGGTATACTAAATCCTCATCCAAAATTGAGAATCAAATAAGGTCATTTTGGTTATAAATACACAACTGGACAGAAGGGTCATTTTTATTAACATCTATACTGTTAGACATATTTGCTATCCTCTGAGCCATCCCCGATATCATTGGTTTGCCATGTCGACAGCTATATGTTCGACAATGTACACCTTCATAACTTCAAAAAATTAACATAAAATTTAATAAATCCCTTATCCCTGGTTTTAGCTCCATTTTAATATGTCTCTCCCCACTGCTCTCCTCTATCTGTATCTCTACTCTTTCCTTCTCCTGTTGCTGCTGTTGCTCTCCCCTCTCTGTGTCACCTGCCTGTCCTTGAGAGTAGGCTATTGATTAGTTTTGAGGTTTTTGTAATGTTCAACTCTGTAAGTGTCTACATTACATTATTCATTCCAATGGATGTTAAGTTAACAACCCTGTCAGAGTGAAACTTGTTGACCATTTAATGTAAACAGGTTCACAGACAACCTTACAACATTTGTCCTTCCAAATTACACCCATGTGAAATACATGCAAATATCAATATGGTGTATGTTGTTAGTATAAATCATGAATGAATAAGCAGAATTTTAATTCCCTTGGAAATGTAATGAAAATAAAATGCACAGGGAATTCATAGAGTTCTGACATCTGTCAAGACACAGCTAAAGCATGAAAAGCTAATCACAAGCATGAATTATTTTACTAGCGACTGTGTGCTATAAAACTGTGCTTTAACAAACCCCCCCCCCATATGTTAATTCATGAGTCTTAATTAAACAATACAACCAAAATGTTACATATAGCCTATGTATATACACAAATCATGTAAAAAGTATAACCTAGGTGATGAGGATTGATGTGCTTATTTAAGGAGAACACTGTTTTGCTTTATGTGTTACATTGTGCAAAGGTAAATAAGAAAAATATCAGGTGTGAATCTAATGCAGGCTGGTATCATTTTCCTGCTATTGGTTTTTATTGTATACTAATGTACTGTGTAAATGTACTGCAATGCCTAAGTCAATAGATAAATGGCCACATAAAAGGATTGCTGCACTTACACTACAGGCTAACTAAAAATCTATTTTAATAAAATAGTATATAATCTAAGGATGTCCATAATACTTATAACTATGTCCATAATTAAATATTTAATTTATCAAAACAAACATGACCATATATACTTAAAACAACACCGTTACTGTGGGAAGACAGATGGCATGTCAAACACACTAGAGTTAAAGGATCAGGTTCATAGTCTAAATAACAATATAAAGGTAATGCTGGTCAGTATCTTTATGCAATAAGCAAAAGCAAAGTATTTTCCTTGCATGCAAACACTAAAATTCATTTTTCTTTCCCTGAAAACCAACATGGTTTTGTCCAAATGCAATGCTCTTGCTTCTGGATCTGGTCCAACGTTCTTAAGTCTGGAACCGTTCCTTTATGACTGTATACTTTATGATTGTATACTGCTGCCAGTTCTTCTAACATGAAGTTCTTTTTTTACGTGTGACTTCATATATAATCATATAATATTAATAAAAATCATCTCTGTTAATTAACATAGAACAAATAGTTTACCATGACAGGGGAGATTATCAATTACAGAAAGTTACTTTACTATTATTATTATTATTAATAATATTATAATATTATTATTATGTCATAAGCCTTTTACTTATTTTTTCATAAGCATAGAAATTGAAAATAGTTGATTCTATATTAAATAGGAGAAAGTCACTTTTTTCTAACACATTTGACTATCTTTATTTGCATCGTTTTGAAAATTGACATCATTATTTAAAAATAAAAAGCTTGTAGTTTGTAGAAAATAGTGATTTCATACGTGATCCTCAATTACCTTAATGCTATTTTGCTATAGCCAAGTGAAAGAAAGGGAAAGCCTTTCAGCTTGCCAGGAAAACCCCAAGCATGCATAAGCAGACTGCTATTAAAAAGGTATTGAAATATTTTCCAGTAAGAAAATAACTAAAAGTGAGACACTAGTGGAAACTACAGTCTTTGGCATCATTGCTAGGAAATGCCTGGATTAACTATGTCATGCTGAATATTTATTTGTTAATGCATTTAGTCTATGCATTAATATAAAGTCAATGTTTTCCAATTTATAATCTATCATAAATTGCTTAATATAAAATCCAGATCATCTACATTAAAAAGCATTTTTGGAAAGTTTGCTTTTTTATTTATATCACTGTATTCTTCAGTGACATTCCTATGCAGCATAATAAAGCAGTGTAAAAAAACAATAAGATCTGGTTTCAAGGCTTAGAACACCTAGTGGGGAATTTACTATTGGTTGAATTTACTATGTGGCGTTTTGGAGTATTGTTTTGAAATGGCCCTCAAATTGACACGATTTGGTTTGACGTTTTGGACACATTTCACCTTCATTTCTCTTTATCTTTCCTCAATTTGGACACATCTCGCCTTCATTTTGACAATTGCATCAATCAGCGCATTGTCATGTCTCCTTGAATTGTCATTTATAAAATCTTGCATCATCCAATTAGGTGCCAGTTTGTTACAGTGTGAGACCCTATATATACCTGTTGCACATGGGAGTTTTTCTAGGGCGTGGTAAAGAGCTTTTTAGGAGATTTTTTTTTATTTGTGTGGGTTCTTGTCTAGTGTTTTTTATATATTTTTTCACATTTGTTGCCCCTTTCTATCTGTTTGTGTGTTTGGTGTGTGATTGTGCTTGTTATCAGGGGCTGGCTGGCAAATTTTGGGGTGCAAGCCCACACCAGTGGCCCATAAGAACCAGCCTGGTGTTCTGTCCTATATATGTACAAATATGTACAAATATATAAGGACGAAATGACAGTCCGCTATATATATATATATATATTCACCATGTCATTCAATATGCTCAGATAATCACCAGCGTGTATTAAATTAATTATACACACGATACATTCTGCATACCATGTATTTTGTATAAGCTATTTAATACATGTTGGTGATTATTTGAAGTCTGGTGAGTGACTCCAATTTCTTCCATTTTTGCCCAGCCTCAGTATCAAGAGCACCCTCGGTTACTTATATTCCATCTATATCTTTCCTGGAGGGCACTCAGGAAAGATATAGATGTGATCAGGTGCCTGATCTCTGCAAATTTTATTGCTTAAATACTGCATACATGTCCAGCTCATATGCGATCCTGAACCACCAATGGCGCGAAGGCCTGGGAGGCATATGGCACCCTGCCACCTGCACCAACCTACCCCTGCTTGTTAGTGTTTGTTTAATTGTTGTGTGTGTTGTTTGTATTGTCTTATCTTGTTTGTCTGTTTTCAATTGTCTGTCCTGTATTCCCCCCCCCCCCTTTTTTTTCTTGGTTTAAGGGTAATGGCTAGTGGCAGTAGGGAGAATGAGGGTAGAGGCAGCCAGGAACCACTTTGTATGAAAACAAAGCGGGCTGTAACATCAGGTTCAGTGAGTCTGAAAATGCGCCCCTCGATGCCATGATACGACGCTACCCTGAATTGTTGGGGGCTAGAGCTCCCACCACCTATAGTACTGTGCTGTGGACGGAGGTTGTGGCAGCAGTGAACGCTATTGGCCCATTTAATCGTACAGAGGCGAACTGGAATTTAGGTCACAAAGAATATTGGTGGTGGGCCCCCTGTAACAGTGACCTATCACAATTATGAAAACCTTCTGCAAGAAATATTGTTGCACAAGCTGACTGAAGGGGTTGGTCTTCCGGATTCTGATCTTGGGGTGTGAGGTGTGTTATCACTTCAATCTTTTTGTTTTAAACATTTGGTTTTATTTTGTGCTTATCGTGTTTAACAAAATCATAATTCATCTTAATGGTTTTTGAAATGTTCTCATTGTAGAAAATCAAGATGAACAAGTGCTGGTAGGGTTCATCCACAGGTGCGCAGCATTCTCAACGGCTCCAGTAGGATTCTCCATCCAGCAATACATCTGATGTCAGTGTGCAAAACACAGATGAAAACATTCAATGCACTGTAGGTTTCTGCACACCCTAAACTGAACTACCTCCTGATAAGACAGGTTGAAACACACCAAAGAAGACCGTACTGCACGTGGTTTTGGTCCACTTTTCTGGGAAAGGCAGCCGTGAGATATAAGTCTGGATATTTATGTTCAAGTTGCACTTCCATTAAGATCTACTATATATTACAAGTAGAAATAATTGGTTAATAGTATAATTGCTTCTTCTTTCTCAGTATTACTGTCCAGATGCTCATAACTGGGTCGAACTGGGACACATCAGTCTCTAGAGTGCCCAATGGTGGCGATAGATTTGAGCTGCCGGCCCTTGATGGTGGACTTAATAACTTGCAGAGTGAGCCTCAAGTTAGGTAAAGTTGCCAGTGATGGGAGCAACATGACAAGACAGTGACACCAGTTACAGGACATGATGAAGTAGACCAAGTAGCACAATTATATCCTCCATTCTGCACTATTTTGCATTATTTTGTGCAGTTACTTTGTTTCTACCTTATACGCCCATGTACTATTTTTTACTGTGTTCGTAATGATAATTATAATAATAGTAATAATAATAGTAATATCAATAATAAAGATAACAAAGGTAAGGTAAGAGACTGAGATTATCAGCAAGGATATCTTAAAAGAGATGAATGATCTTGCCTGCTGTAGGGAATGTGAAATGACGTCTCCTGCCAAGGAGAGGGTAAGCTTGTTTTATGTTGCCCAGCGTAGGATGGTGGTGGCGTGTATTATATCCCAAAGATTTGTGTGAAATTTAATGGCATGATTGAATGGGTTTTGTATCATCATGACTTTACCCACTTCCTTAACAGTGCGGTGGCTCACAACAATGATTTTTAGGATAGGACTTGATGACTAGAGAAGTAGAATTGTAATGATAAACTTATTTTAAAATCTTATTTTAATAAAGTTACAACTATGCTTTCCATGTGTTATAGGAACATTTCATATTGCATACATGCTTTAATATCTACAATGATTAGTGTTTTTTTCTTTCTAGTGATGTACAGTTCCTGTTTTATTTGGAACAGGGAGTAGTATCAAGAGCTTAGATAGAATACTCCTAAATACGTATTATGTGTTATTAGCATAAGTACAAAACAGAACTGTGAAATGTTTGAGAAGAAGAAACACGTGTATTTGTGTTCTGACTGTATGCTTGCTCTGTTTCATTGTTCTCTTCTAGGAACTACGTAGGAACCCATGTGCAATGTTGTGATAGGATAATGTCCCTAATTCCCATATCATATTGCAGCACTGACGTGTGAAGAAATATAAGGATCAGTCTTGCAAATAATCCATCTTTAAATCCCTAAACACACAAAACGTTGACCGCTTTCCAAAGTTGCCGCTTTTCGGCAAGTGTGATTTCTTTGAACACATCAACAGAAATTTAACATTTATCAATAAAATTGAGACATACAAGCAGCCTGTGCATTTCCACAATTGAATCAGAGTTTTCCTAATAATAGTGTGAGATTTATATGTCAATAGATGAAATGTGTTATTTAAGATCTGTAACTAAACACAGTAATCAATGTAATGCAAAACTTATAATTAGATAGTTAAGCGCTCCAACAGTGCAGCAACCCCATTGGTTCCTCTGGGTAACCACCTGTATATCTCAAAGAACGTGTCAAATATAACTGTATATTTAAGACAACCTAGGGGGTGCGCCCTAAAATATACAAATATGATATCAGATGAGTTCAATTTTGTCACCTCTCAAAACAAAAACGAGTCCTCTTTCAAGTTTGTGAAATCGCAAATCACAAAAGTTTCATTCCAAAGACATAGCTGCATAGATCCTCCAGATGCTAAAAATATGGATCCCATCTTGTTTAGAAATTAAATGAATAAAAATATACTTACACTTCAGCTGGGGAAGACGCTGTATATGCATATACAACTTCCTGTCTGTACAGGACGCAGGAAAATTGCACTCCCTTCTGACTGATTATTTAGGTAATTGTCTAGCCTCTTGTGTGTTAATTGATCAGAAACTATTTCTTTCCCATCGTCCAACCTCCTTTTGTCCTGCTTGATCATTTCCTGGATTTTGTTGTATAAATGCTTTTTGTGGGAAATGCACTTTGTTGATTGCTGAATAAAGATTGCTGTCATTGTCCATGAACAACAGTTCCCAGAAGGATGTATGTGTGGCTCTCCAAAGCGTCCTATCTTCCCTCCTGTGAGCTGAGTCAGGACTTGAAGGGGGGTGTATATGGGGGTATGCCTTACCATCACTTTTCCCACTGACTTAATTGAAAAACTATAAAGCTCCATTTACCTCTATTATTTTCTATGTGTCCGTACCACCACTTTTACATTTCCACTTCCGAGCTGAGTGACATATTGCACGTCTCCATATATATCAAACGTCAGTGATAAGATTACTTTAAATTTGATTCACTGTTTATTTTGTTTTACAGACACTGCATTTATTTTACTAACCCTGCTGTTCTTACTGTTAGGTGCCGTTACACCACTTGCGATCCTGGCACAGTCATTCCAGCTTCCATTGCTGCGCTTGCTGTCAGTTTACACAGACCACCTCAGTTCTCCAGGCAGCAGCAGGATTCTTGTGCATCAACAGAGGGTATTAGCTCCAGCTGGGACAGTTCCCTCGTCAGCAGGGGGCTGCTCCTCTCCTCCCATTGGCTGGCTTCCCTGTAAATACTCAGCAAGTGCAGCCTGCACTTGCCGGTTATAGAGTCTCTTGCCTCTTGTTAACCTGCTCTCCTGTCTTTGCTCTCTCTTGCCTTATCTCTTGTCCCTTTGCTCTGTGATTTCTGAGTGACCCTCCTTGCCTTCCCTTTGTGTCTCCGGTGCGTCCTTTCCTCTCCCTCTAACCTTGCCTCACTGTTTGGTCTGCTGTGTCAGTGAGTGTCTGTGTGAGTGGCTGCCCTTGTCTGTCTGCACAGTCTGTTGTGGTCTCTGTCTCCTTGTGTTAGTGTTTTTTCCTTGTTTAGTGTGGTGATTCCTTACCTGCACACATAGGACTGCCTTCCTGGGGACCGCGACCTGCCGGTGGTACTGCAGCGCCAGCCTGTCTCCACCATTAGGAGCTCCAGTGAATACCAGGCCCGGTTAGACTCCGTGCCCCAGGGAGCTTTCCTACCTTCCACCATCCGGGTGGTCCTGAGTGAGTTCCCTATTGTTATTTCCTCCTGTACTGTACCTTGTCATTGTGGGAACCCTAACACTTACTATACTCATGTACTATTCAGATCAGTATGATCCGTATCAAAAAATTACACTCATTCTAACAGGGAATCTTTTATAAGAATAAATAAGCATTCAGATGAACAAACCAAAACAAACAAAAATTACAAACATTGGGCAGGATTTAGACACGTGTACATTTATGCAGGGCACACATCAGCACAATAGTTACATTTTTCAGGCAACTGAAAGATCTCTTCTAACAATCTGTCACCTGCATGAGCTCTCTGCTTGTAAACAATCCTAGAAACCTTTGCTGCAGTAATATGCAATTACATACTTGTCCAGATGGCTCTGTTTTTGGCAGACATCATTGATCAGGGGCCAGGTTTGATCATTCCCATGCCTGATTGTAAGGCTAATAAAGCAGGAAGAGATGGGTTTAAAACTTTACACACTGATCTGTTTCGTAAAAGAAGCAGATAAACATGTAAAGTTAAGGTAGCCTTCAGGACACTTAAATGTCTTCAATGCTCATACGTGTTAGGGGAGGAGAGGGAGTGAACTGCCCTCTCACACACAAAGGGACAGACCTGTTATTTTCTATAGGTATTTACTGCTTTGCAGTATTTACAAACATGTTTATTGCATTTAAAAGATGTTTACTTAATTATAATTTTTGGATGGACTAAATTAGCACCAGGCATGTATGATCGCAGTTACATTCCCAGAGTAAGTTTCTGGTTGACAATCATGAGTATTTGTGTATTTGATGAGTATTTTCTTCACTATTGTACATGCCTTTATTCTCCCTTACATATAAGTCCCTTACATATATTGTTGAGTGAATGTGGGGTTTGATGTTTTTCCAAGTTTCTTATTGTTCAAGTTGAGGTATAATGATTTCCATAGGACAAAGGCATTGTATGCACTGATATTACTTATATAACATTTTCAGTGATAATAAAATAACTATTCACTTCAGCTTATTGGTGACTTGCTGAGGTAGTTCTGGTTTATTTTTTCTCATAGTACTAAGTAGGGTTATGTTTCACTTGAGCATAAGTTGTGCCAAATTATACAAGGTGAAAAAGTTGTCACATGAAAGCTGTGCCCACTTAGTTCACATGTGATGCCACAACTTTGATTCCTTTGTATTTTTCTTGTATACTGGCTCTTTTCCAGTATACACTTGCGTTTTCAGAACACATGATGTTTTACTATTTTGCAGGCTCTGACTGTAATATTGACACAAACATTAAATAAGTACTAACTACTCATAACTGGAAAAAACATCATTTTTGAATATTTATCCAGAAAAATATGTTCCAAATATTTTGTTTCGGGTCAAATAGATCCAAACACAACAGCAGGGTTAAAGCTTGCTAAGGCATGTTGTACTATTTGTAAATCTTCTGCAGTGTTGTGTGTATTGTGGAGGCTGCCTCTTAATATCTATATAAATTTAAAATTCATTAATTTAACTGACATCACCCATTTATTACTTGCTGTGATAGTAATGTAGTAAAAACAGCTTCTTAGTGGTAAGTAAATAGTGTCTGCAGCTTTTCCCCCGTGGGAAAAGCTTGCTATACGTGGCAATGTTTGCCATATACGACAGGCGTTTTCCGTTTTTGGGAAATACTTGCATCTATACTTGCACAAATATTTCTAGTATATGTCCCACTCAGTCCTGTCACAATAACAAGCATGCAACCTACACATTAAATGGGATTAATTTAGGGGAGTCTTCAATGGAGAAGGATTTAGGGGTGCCTGTAGGTAATAGACTTAGCAAGAGAGCAGCAGCAAGGGCAAAACACTCTATAAACCGTTGTTGAGGCCTCATCTGGAATACGGGGTACAGTTCTGGGCACCACTCCATAAAAAGGACATTACAGAACTTTAACGGGTTCAGAGAAGGGCAATAAAACTGATAAGGGGTATAGAGTCACTGAGTTATGAGGAACGGCTAGCAAGTTTAGACATGTATACTTTAGAATATAGGTTGAACTTAACCTCAACAACTATGTTACTATGTAAACCTCCTCAATATGTGCTGACACAGTTTTATATATTGTTTTGTATGAAACATTCTTAATATAAGAAGCCATAATCAGATGTAAAACTGATTCTCTATAGAATTTTTTAACATTTTATATAGTAAAATATTTGTTTCTAACGTTAGAAACATAGACATTGGGTACCCTACACTTTACATAGATCATAATCTATCTTAACACTATACTAGTGTCCTATAGATCAAGGTCATATCAAGACCCTACTGCATGGTGCAGTAGCATAGGGAGCATATACCTATGTGGGTGCATCTGCATTCTCAAACCCCTTTTTCTAGCATCCCCTTGAGATGCTAGGTGATGCTAGGTGAGTGCTCTTGCCTCATCATCAGCGAAGTCACTCAGCCTTGTCGGAAAAACATCAGAGAATGGTGGCTGTTCTTTCTAGAGCTGAGGCATGGAGAATTGCTTGTTGAGTCTGACAGCTGATGCTCCCCAAGACTTGCATATGAGTATAAAATGGGTGTGCACATTCCCCTGTGCATGGTGGAAGGGAGAGAAGATGAGCATGAAATAAGTATGTGCGAGTATGTGTATGATTATCCTGTATTTATATTAGAGATGTGCGCCGGGCATTTTTTGGGGTTTTGGTTTTGGATCTGGATCTCCCTTCGTGTTTTGGATCTGGATGTGTTT